>JAOEGS010019138.1:13546-30958 GCA_025447755.1 Corythornis vintsioides
CTCTCTCAGCCTCTCCTCAGCAGGGAGATCTCCACTCCCTTCAGCATCTTGCTGCCCTGCACTGGACTCTCTCCAGTCAATCTCTACCTTTCCTGAACTGGGGTGCCCAGGTCAGATCAACACCAGGTGCTGTGCAAAGGTTGCCTTCAGCATGGCCTGGGAAAAGTGCTAAGACTGTTGTTGACTTTTTAATCTCCAGAGGCCATGTAACTAGATTTTCCCAAAATACCAACTGAGATTTCAGGATGTCCTGTGAAGCTGACCCTCTCTGGAAATGCTGGATGACAAGGTTAATATCCTTCTCACATCTGCCAGGAGTTAATCTAAGGACTAATATTACTGGAATATCAGATTTTATTCTAAAGTTCTGTTCCTAAAATTCCCCTTAAATTTTATCTATTAAAGAAGGAAGAGAAGGAGACAATGTTTGTCTGAATAGTTCCCCATCACGCTAGCTGTTGGATACAGTCTGGAATTTCTCTACTTTGTTATTTCAAGATTTTACCTGGGGCACTAACACACTTAGAAACTCAGTTTTGACACCAGTGGGCTGTGAAATAAATTGGTGGAGGGCTATTACTTACAGGGAGTAGGGTGAGGATCCAGGAAGCTGCTGATCCTGCTGATCCAGGTTTTAGGGTGCAGTTAAGCACTAGAAGGGCTTTCTGTAGTAGAAGGTGTAAAGCCAGGACTACATTCACTGGATGTTACTCAGGATTTCCGAGTTCTCTTATTATCAAACCAAATGACTACTCAGATCATTGCATGGCAATTCAGGATTCTTAGCTTTCCTGCTCAGTTCTTGTCCTGAGGTGCTGGTGCCTCTCCAAAGGAATTGACCACTGGCTATGGGGCTGATGGGTTTCGACTGCTAGTGACTTGGTGCCTGTCCTTCTCTCTGCCTTGGTGGTGTCTACCCTGTAGAGCTGCTGTGAGGCTTCATCAATCCCCACAGAGCTCCTTGGTAGCCATAGAAATACAAAATGTCATCATGATTACATTAAAACCATTTTATTCCATGCTCTATAGCCCATTTTCTTTTTTTTTGGTCCCATTTTTCTTGTTTCATTCTGCTGGTACATCACTTAATAAAGGAACTGGAAGGCTCTTTTTGTATGTGCTGAACAGCCAGCCATTTCTCAATGTGTGGCCCTCGCCTGGACTTGCCATTATTTGAGGTGTAGATGGGTTTGCACACAAGCCTGTGCACACATGTGCACGCTTGCAAAATCCCATGCTGGCTGAGCTCCAGGGCTCACCATTAGATTTCCCTTGCTCTAACTCTACTGTACATATTCCTAGTAGATTAAAGCGGATTTTTTTGGGGTTGTTTTTTTGTTGTGTTTTTTTTTTTTTTAATATGCTCTTCTATAAAAAGTGTGCTCTATTGATTTGCAGTGGAGTGAGCTGCTGTGGTTGATATCTGAGAGCTAACCCAGATAGGGATTAGCATTACATCAGCCATCAGGCGAGGGAACCTGGCGAGCTGCCAGCCTGTAAAAATGGAAGACATTTGCGTCACTGTTCCCTTGGTAATGCTTCTTGGAGCCGTGTCAGCTGTCCCCCGAGGTTGTTTCCTTAATATGTCAACAGACATTCCTGAATCTTTAATGCTGAATAGCTCTTTTTTTTTTTTTTCCTCTTCCAAAAACACTTAGGTGACAGAGTAGCAAACGTCTCCCGCTGCCCTGTGAATTAAAAAATTATATACATATGTAGATCAGGCTTAATACCTTTTTGGGGGATGGTTACAGCGGTTACAGCCAGATTGGGGTGATGCAAAAAGCACGATTGCTGTTTGTATGCGCTGAGAAAAGCAGCAGCTCTGTTCAAAACCACCCATCCTCTGTCTCCAAAGCATCCCAGTGGAGAGAACGTCTGCGTTAGATTAGTTGCTGGAATTTGCTAATATTTAGAACAAACGATCTGACCTTGTTTTAGGAATTCTAGTTACACACAATAACTTCAGGTTAATGCCTGAAAGCTGCAGGACTGTGTGTGCAGTGACCTCTAGCTTCCGGAAACCATTTGTTAGTGCCAGTTGGGAGAAATAGTCGGAGGTTTTATCCAACGACATCCTCACCTTTCTTCTTCTCCATGCACCCAGCTGTTATTTTCAACTTGGAAGAATTAAAATGCAAGTAAGGTACACTTGACCAAATTTGAGCATGTGCCCTTTCGGCTGAAAGTAAACATCCCCTATCTAAAAGACCTTTTGTTCTTAGGTGACAGTTTTCAGTTTGCTGTGCAGTTGCTGTAGTAATCAATCACAGGATTGTAATTTAATAGTTTGGGAAGAACAAGCAAATAAGTCATTCTAAGAAATCACTTTGTGGGTAACTTAATTTTGGTCAAGGAACGTTACTGAGTGTAACTTAAAATAATTTATTGCTGTTGCATGCATTTCAAGCAATCCACTGACCAAGATGGCCAGAGCAGAAAGTGGCTCTCCTGCTTAAAACTCAAGTTCTGCCGAGGGGACTGCAAGCTCTGTTCTTTTACAACCTTTACCCAGTACTAAAAGGATTTCCAGATTCCTTGCTTTAGGAATTTGACCCCAGCGGTGGAATTTGCCTCCTGTGTAGCACCCCATGGAGAGCTATTTCCTTAAACTGCAGAAGGTATCTGTCTGCCTGAAATGGGCAGGCAGGCAGCACTGGGGAGGGACATGATCACCCGGGTGCAAGCAGAAGCTGGACAGGGATTCCTGAGCACCCTGATCTGGCAACGTGCATCAGCAGCAAGGAAACTATAGAGTCTTTCAGCTCAAGCTTTTGCATTATGCCCATGTATGTGCACTTGGGAGGGGGAGCAATGTTCCTGCCTAAGCCCTGTGCCTGCTCATGCTTCCAGTTGCCACCTGGCTGCTCTCCAACTGGCATGGCCAGCTTCATCCTTGACAGACAGGTGACTAGTGATTCAGTTCAGTGGGGAAACATGGGGCACCCACTGTAAAGCAGGAAAACCAGGAGAGCTGACTGTCCCCTGAGCCCCATGACATGAATCCCACACAGAAAACTATTGTTCAGCCACTTGGTCTGCACCCCAGATTGCCCAGAGCTGGCTGCTCATTGAGGTGAGAGCTAGATAGTGATGGGTGTTTGTTCTACCCTTGTCCTCATGCTACTGCACTGCTGGGTAAACTGGAAGAGGGTGGGAAAAATGTGACTCAAAAGGGTAATCCAAAACTGGGACTGGATCATATGCTGGAGGCAGGTAGAGGGGTGTTTGGATGTTTCCAAACTGAGGGGTGTTTGGCTGTAGCTTATCAACCTGTCGAGAGAGGAGCATGGCCCTGGCTGAGCAGCTGGACTTGACACAGATGCCAGGAGCAGAACTGACTCCATATGTAGCTGCTTTTTCCTCTTGGTTGCTGCAAAGGCCAGAGCAGGGCTACAGTTGCCTTCTTGAGGGAGATTGTGCTGTTGGTCTCCCTGAGGGAGAAGAGGTCCCCACAGCAGAGTGCGGAGGGTGAGGAGAAGTGAAAAGTTCCCTTCTCTGAGACAGAGCTTGTAACTCATCCCTTCCAGGACCAACTCCTTCCCTCCATTCACCTGCTATAGACCCCAGATTGATCACCAAGTGAGATGAGCCTTAAATCTTCCCTCAAAGCCCCAAACCTTCCCTATTGTCAGCCCTGTGGCTCCTCTCTGTCTATCATGTATTTCTATATATAACACAAGACTCCTGTCTTCTGAAAAGGGCATTTTCTGAGGTAAAGTTAAATATGCAGCAAAAACCTTCAGAAACAAAGCCTTGAAAACACAACTGCTCTATCCTGAGTGCTTGTGTCATTATTCAATTAGTTGAATGAAGGTCAGCTCTTGAATAGGTTTGAATGTTTATGGTGTTGTGAATGAACTGTCTTCTAGTCCCAGAAATCAGCAAGTTGTGGTCTTTCATGCTGCTGAGAGCTAGGCTTTGCAAAACCTCAGTGATATCTGAATCCCTGAAACTTCTGTCACACAAGAGGACCACTTAAGAGTGGCCGAGTAGTTGCAGCTGGAGGAGGTGGGTGCCAGCTTGCCCTTGAGCTCTGCACATCCTATCAGCTTTCCAAGTGTGCTTCCTCCCTGTCTCTGGGTGCAGTTCAATACTCCCTGCCTGTCTTCCCAGAGAAGACAGTGGGAACCTTGCCACTGACCTCAGTGGTTGCAGAAGTACCATTACAGCACTGACAGCAATCTACAAAGCCCCATCTAAGTTGCGTTTTTGATGTCTTCTTTCCATGCCTGATGCCAGGATGGAAGACTTCAGGGGCTCTGCTGACCAGCTTTGAAATTTGACTGTCTGAAACAAGCAATGCTTAGAGGTTGGCACAGATTTGTCACATCATGTCCTTTCGCCTGATCTAAGCGTGCCAGCTTCACTGGAGCAGTTTGGATCCAGGGTGTTCTGAAGCAGCTCACCAAAACCGGTGGCTGGAGGACTGGGCAATATCCCTACCTCTATTTGTGCTTCAGCAATACTCCATTAAACTAGCCCTGGATGCAAGTCTGGTGAGCTAATGTACATCCATTCCAATTTGCTAGGCTGTCTTCAGGTACTCCCCTGGGGACTGCATTCCACAGTGATTTACTGTGCTTTTTAAGCCAAATGCTTGGGATTTGGGGCAGGTGTCATATGGAGTAACTTTTGCTGCTGTAAGCAGAGAAAGTCAGTGGCAGAGCAAGGCAAGACTGAACTAGGAAGGTGCAGCTTTCTGGTGGTTAGCACAGGTTGCAATCTGAAGGACATCATTGCCTCGACTTCACCTGTCTCCCTCTGTGATGGAAGAGAAAATGATGCACTGGCAGTAACCACCATATCTAGAGACACCTCACTGAGCAGATTTCCTTTTGTTTTCAGAGTATAGTTTGAAATGAGTCATCTACAGGTGAGTCAACTCCTAACTGTCACAGAGAAGGTGTTATGGCAGCATAGCAAGGGCTACAGCAGGACCATGAAGAAGGGTCTCACATGTCCTTTTGTGATGCCAGAGTGTTTAGAAACTCAGGCCTGTTTTTTGGCTGCTCAACCAGATGTTCCCATTAATAAATGGCTCATCAACTGACTGTGTTTATCCACGCAAAGCAGAAGGTCTGAGTCCAGCTGTTTCTCCTAATGCAAGAAAAAAGCCTGGTTCACCTCAGCCAGTCAGCTCCACTCAAAGTGCAGGGGAAATTCCATGAATGTCAGGGAACTTGGGTTAAAACAGTGTGTACAGAGACTTATTTGAGATTCCAGATGTTTCAAATTGTCTTTGTGAAAGAATAAAATGGCATTTGAATACTTCATCAACGTTATGAAAATATTTTTTGTTTGTTTTTAACCAAAATTCATGTTTGTCCTGGACATTTTGTAGGTCTGTGCTAATGGATATCAACAGTGCTGTGACTGTCTGTCAGTCACAGAAACCCTGCTTGTCCTCCTGTGCCCTGACTTAGGAAATCTCTTGCTGTAGGAGACTTGGGCCAGGAAAAGGAGCAAATGAATGTTCCCTTGCGTAGCTGCAGAATGTGGGTATAGTGAATGCTTGGAAGACCAAAGGGCAGATAGCCATGCCAAATGGAAACACTCGTTATTTCTGGCTAGTCCATGCCTCATGTGAGAGTTGTATGCTGTATTTTTGGACACCTCTGACAGTAAAGTGAGTGCTCTTGAGGGCATGGATGGGAACAGGAGGGAGGGAGGTTTCTGAACCTTAAGGACGTTCACAAAGGATGGCTGTGACAATGTCCTGGCAGCTCAGCCAGATAATATAGTGAGTTAATGGATGTATCCCAAGCAAGGCAGTGCTTCTAATTGTTTCCCCTGAAAAAAACATAGCATGTGCTGGGTGTCACATTCATGAGGTGAGATGGTCCTCAATGAAATCTTTCAACCAGCTTGCCTAGGATAAATATAAGCAGCAGATGGCTGATGATACCAAGAAAAGCAGATAAATAAGAGTGCCATACCAATGTAGGGCAGCTATAACTGAACCAGGGCTAGACTTCAGAAGAATTAAGGGGCTGCTGACGTCTATGGACTGAAGCTGGTATCAGGTTGTTGTTTGCTGCTTGACATGGCCATCCTCAGTGGAAAGCTGTAGTGGAGCTCTAGGTCACATTCCTGCTATGCAGGCGTTTTCCTTGGAGTGTTTTTAATGGGATCCTGTCTTATATCCCAATAATGATAATTAATTCTATACATGTTATTCCAATTCTACTTTCCCATTTCCTTCAATATACTAATACAGTTCCCAGATATTTCCCCAATTAATTCCTGCATATTCTTCTAGCAAAGACTGGTATTCAGATCCTTGTGCTAGCCTTGGGTGTGTAGTAGATTTTGGGGTGGCACCAGGAGTGAACAACTTGTCCTGCTTTTAGGCTATTGCACAGGTGAGTGACAGACAGAGGCCGGGTGCTGATTGCCTGTGTGGAGGATGTTACCCAAAGCTGTTTCCCAGAAGGTGCAGAGAAGAGTCATCTGACCAAATGTTGATGTCTCTATCTGATTATTCATCTTGATTCCCTTTATAGTCAATGGAGAAAAATAAGCACTTCTCGGGTGTGATTCATCTTAGTCTAAAGGAGATGTCTAAAGTAAATCAGATGATTCACACCCTAGACATGCCTATTTCTCTTCATTGAATATGAAAGGTGACTGGCTTAGATGTAGATATATAAAGCAGGGTGAGACAAATCTTACTCAAAGCATCACGTTTGAAATGGCAACCTAGAAAAATATGCTGAAATAATGTCCTTCCAGCTAGGCAGAATGCAGAGAGTACCTCATCCAACTTTTCTACAGCTTTTATCTACACCTGCCATTATGAGAAGTGCGTGTAGTGTGGAAGACATGCCACAGGGGTTGTTATTATTATTATTATATAATACATTAATGTTATTATATTTTATCATGTTGAATTCTTGAGCAGGAAGATGAGGATTTTGCTGTAGGGCTGTAATGTGGATGGGAATAAAGAAGGTTTGTGAGTGTACCCCGCCCAGGAAGCCTTGGTGCAAAGGTAGCAGGCATGGTCAGTAGTTCAAGATCCAATACTGTGGAAAGGCAGCACGCTTCATGTTGCCATGGTGCATATATCTTGCACCTCACAGGGATTATTAAACACCAGTCAGGCTGAAACAGTCTCTAAGCCTTGCCCAGAGTGATGGAGAGCTAATAGCTGAGAAAAGGAGTTTAAATTCACCTGAGGCTGTATTGTATGTTGTAGAAGAGCTTCCCCCTGCAGCCATTTTGGGTTGAATGTTGATGACACTCCTTCATATTGACTTCTGCCCTTCCATCCTCATGGATTTCTTAAGCTCTGACTGTGCTGAGTCAGTCAGTGTTTGGCTGCCCTGGTAAATCCTGCTGTTGACAGTGGTAAGCTATTGCAGTGAGCACAACAAGAATAACGAGGCCTGAAGTCAAATTAGTGCGGAGGCAGACTTTAGAGACATAAACAACCTCCTCTTCTTTTTTTTTCATATGGATATGTGCACTTGTGCATTATGGATGCTTTCCCACTCTGAGATATTTCTCCAAGTGGGAATATCCATCTGGATGCAGGATTTTCAAGAGGGCAATTGAGCCAGAGCCCTGCTGGTGTTGGATGGGGAAACATGATGGCTCATCAGTTTCCTCTGTTGGAAAGGTGCCACCAGCCACTGGATGGAGGGCAACCTTCTCCCAAGGTGATCCTTGTCAGGAAAGGTCATGCAGAAAGCAGTCATGGCCAGAGCAGATGTGCAGTGGCACAGTTTGTGATGGAAGTGGCACAGAAGTGTTGTAACCACGTGAACTTTAAAGGGACCATGATCCCTGTGACATTTCTCTTGTTCCAAGGGCAGGGGGTGTTCCCCGCAGTTAAAAACATCAAATAATTAATTTGATTATTTAATAATAAATAAATAAATAATGTGATTATGCAGGAAAAAAAAAAGTGGTGCATGGAAGCAAGACACTGAGATGCATTCTTCTATGTCTTTGCAATATTCTACTTCCAAGACTACCAGGCATCAGTGGTCCCTCATTTGCTTCCAAACACAGCATGATGCCAGGCTCTGTGTTGGCTCAGACTGGAAAGGCAGATTTTGGAGCTCTTGTACAATTTAACTCTGCAGTGACACACCTTAGCTGTCTGCAGGCCTTTGCTGGTGTGTTTTATTGGTTATGAGATGAGGCCAGGGATGTCATGATGGGACATTTTTAAGCACCTAAAAGGAAAATGTCTGCATTTCACTTTGAGGTCTGACTAACAGAGGAAGACCATGCTGTAGAGCTGCAAGGTGAGAGGCTGTGGGGCTCCAGAGGTTAACGAAGTGTCTGGGGCACAAGGCAAAGGAGCAGAGAAGTGGCTCTTGCCTCAGCATCCAGTCCCTCAGAGACTGAGAGCTGGCATACTGGAAAAACTGGACTGCTCCCTTCTCTTTCCCCATCAATCCTGTGTAGCAATCAAAGTGAAAGATTGGCATGTGATTTGTAGCTGCTGGTTTAAGCTCCTGCACTTGTGGCCTGGGAAGGGGCTAGCAGTGGTGTTGCAAGACCTGTATATCACCCCCAGAGAACAATCAGCCCTGTTGATTCATACTGCTTATGGGACATGGAAGAAAAAAAATAAGATATTTTGGTGCACGTTTTCCATCTTGTATAGGCCATTTGTGATATGAGACTGTGCTCCTTCTGTTCAGCTTGGGCCCATGAGCTTTTAGAGTTTAGATGCTCCAGAAAGACCTTCTGCTGCTTTCTTGACCAGGTTCTCTTTGAATTTTTTTCCCCTGTTATTGAGATTTGGCTGAGAATAATGTCACCATGACTAGAGTTACACAAGTAGTAATATGCCTGGGATTGACATAAATATGGTGTGAGGGAACACTCAAAGTTTTCCATTAGTCCAGATCAGGAAGTTCCCCCTCAGCCCCTCTCTCAGAAAAAAAAAAATAAGAAAAAACCTCCCAGGTGCAACCCAAAGCATGAAGAGTAAATCAGGTTTACAAACTTCAGTTCAGTACTTGCAAACATACCAAACTAAACAATAAATATTATGGATTTATACTGGTAAGTTTATTTTTAATCCAATTGGTTTGTTTTTCACAAAAAGAATGGGGAAAAAAAAAAAAAAGGAGTAAAACTGAGGTAATCTGGGGTGTATATCAATGCCAGGATATTTCAACACTTGCTTTTTTAACCTTTCCCTCTGTCTCCAGTGTTTTCTTGGGCCTTTTTTTCCACAGCAGAAGCATTCCTGCTGTATTCCCTGTGGTATGGACATATGGATCTGAGAGCAATAAGCAGGTGGTGAAAGTAATGCAGGTAACTGAAATTGCTCCAGAAGCCTGGGAGGAGCACGTGTGGGGGAGAGTATTTTGTTACACACAATCCATGCTGGTGGAATGTGGCTTTTTTCCCCCAGAAATTATTACTTCATGTGATCAAGGCTTGTGCAAATGGGAGTTGACTATATATTTACTCAATGAAATGCACACCAAGATTGCATTTTAGAACATCTTTCTAACCCCTTGAGTAATGTTTACTTGTTCCCATTCCCTACCCTTTGGCTATTATCTGCTGTTTGGTGCCTCTTGTTTAATCTAACTGGCTAATGGATCATCTTTTAGTGTTACCTGACTCAGTAACTTGGTTAAAAGCCTACAGAATATGTCAATACAAGCAGGGCAGAAATGAGTGGCCAGCAAGATTGAACAGGATGGACTGGTTACAGAGACAGTCAAGTTCATCAGATAACAAACTGCTCAGTTGCCTTCTAGCTCTCCTGTAAGGGGTGTTTTATTTGTTTATTTTGACTAATTTTTAAGCTGCACCCATAAAATCCCATGGCTTTGGTCAGAAGGTGTTTGGTTCAAAGTGTTGCTGGATCAGATACTCCTTATTCATATGACTTTGGGTGCATGAGTGAGTTCTTTGCAAAAGTATGGGCTAATTGGAGGTGCCTCCATTTTCTGATGTTGTGCTTGAAGCACTTGGAAGACACTGCAGAAAGTGACCCCAAAACTGGTTCCTGTAGCACCCAGTAAGACAAGAAGCCACTTTGTTCTTTGTAATTGCATCATAACCTGGCAAAACTGGGTCCTTAGTCTCACTGTCTTCTTAACTTCTTCCATCAGTAATGGCATATTTCACCCTTCTGATGAAAGTCAAGAAGGTTTTATTCAGTAACTTTATAGTACTAGGGAACCCAAACAAAAAAAGTAGCACTAAATTGTTTTTTTGGTTGTTTTTTGTTTTTTTTTTACAGCAAATAGTTTTAGAAAAGCCTCTCTGATTTTCAGCTGGCATTAAAATTCCACATGCACTATATTAAGTGACTAATTATTTCATTCATTTTACAGCCTTCCTCTGAATGACTTAATTTCCATGAATGGATTTTAACCCTTTGGGGGTGGCAGGGAGGAAGGAATAAACTCTTAAAGCTTTGCTCTGTTTCACCACCTTCCATTT
Organism: Corythornis vintsioides; assembly: GCA_025447755.1. Lineage (NCBI taxonomy): Eukaryota > Metazoa > Chordata > Aves > Coraciiformes > Alcedinidae > Corythornis > Corythornis vintsioides. Next base: position 23,975 of record JAOEGS010019138.1, read on the forward strand.
TGGAACATAAGACAGATGTTGAAAACCAACATGGAATGTTTTTTCCGGAATTATAAACTGGTCAGTTTTGCAGTTTGATAGTCCCTGCCAGGATGTGGTAATTGTATGTGTGATTGACAGGCAGTTTCAAGGGGTTTCAAGGAAGCAAAGAAAGACAGTGGTGCTTTAGAAAGAGAGGAAAGTGTGAATGAAAGTGTTCTAACTTACAGTCATATTAGTTTGGCCATCAAAATGTATTCAGTCATTCATTAAAGCTTATTCATAAAATTCATTATTCATTAAGGCACTGGGTGGGGGGGAAGAGCTGAACAGCATCAGTCATTATTTACACTAGTAATTTCATGACAGAATTAGATCATGGGACCAGATTTGCCCCTGCATTTCAGCAGTTCAGTTTCACTGACATCATGGGATAATTACCAATTTAAACGAATCTATGGCAGAACAGAACCCAGTCCATACTGTTTCTTTAAGAGGATGCCTTGGGAGACTTCTTTGCTGTTTTATTGCTGGCTGGGTTTTAGGATGTTTTACAAATGAATAAAAAATTAAAGAAGTATGACAAATGGATCTTATCACTGTGCAATGTTCAACTGAATCACTCCATTGAGATAGTTAGTAAGAGATGGATGTGAAAAGCATTCACATTAATAATTAGTAGCTCATCTTTAAGAGTTTTTTTCCCCCACTACCCTGACAATTTTAAAACAAACACTTTAGATTTTCAGGCCTCACATAAAAGGTTCAGGGTGACAGACAGGGACAGGAACAGATCACAACAAAGCTCTTACTTTGTTAATATGATATACAGCATATAAGATCACAGTAATCAGTAATGGGAAAGAACTAGTAAATCACTGAATTCAAAGTGTGTTAGGCAATAATCATTCTTCTTCATAGCAGCCCTGAAATTCTTCTTCCTAACAGTGATTTTTAGCTGAGTCTCACTTACAGAGCAGTTCACATGAGGTGACTTAACACCTATTAATTGATGCAAAGAACTCTGTAGGCTTACTGCCTAGAGGTCAATGGGAATTTCAGGCAGAATTTCTGAAACTCATATCCATTGGCACTGCTCTTCCTAGAAATCCTATATGTTATTTTATTAGTTGAGTTCTTACTTCAAGACTGAGAGACAAGCAACTTCTTTCTGTATCAGTAGACAACAGTAAGGGAAACTAATGCTTTTAAGGCATTCTTTATCTGTACTATGATCCTGTGAGTATTGCATCCTAAATGGGGTGTGACTGGCTGAAACCAATGTCCCAGCACAGCTTCTTTTGGCTCCTTGACTTGCCCCATTTCTGGTGTGAGCTGAAGGACTCAGCCCTGAGATCTGGCACCAGCCATGTGTCACCCGAGGATGTGGAAGGTGTTGATCCATGAGTCTACTAAATCAAGGTGGTATTCTGGAGGCACAGCATGAACTTGAGCTTTTTTAGTGTCTCCTGCTTTGCTTCCTTAAAAATCCTCCTACGCTGGGACCTTAGACTCTCCTTGTTGTGTGGAGTGATGATGCAAGTCCCAGGGAAACATCCATGTGGAAAATCTGCAGCTCATGGTCATGGGGCCAGGTTCTCTAACAGAGAGTGGAGCAGTTCCTCTGGAGTCAGTGGACTTATTCTAGCTGACAGTCTGACCTATTGAATTTCCAGTTCCTTTTGTGGCAACAACTCAGTTCATTATTGCTTCTGAATTTCTGGGGCAGGGCAAGCCAGGAAGATTTCAGACTTCTAATAGGCATTAGAATGTCTTTAGAAATTCAGACTTTGCCATTTTATCTTATCTTTTTTTTTTTTTTTTTTTTTTTTCAGTCTGCACAGCTGTCTCACTTTGACAAAACCCACAGTTTGCAGCAGCCCTTCCCTGGTTGACTGTTCAGAGCCTGCCCTAGCAGGCTGGGCTGTTTGAGCTCCAGAAGAAAAGGGAGGTCTGCTTGAAAGCAGTGGAGCTCCTTACTGCTGCAGTACTCCCAGAGGAGGAGGAAAAAGGTAGAAGACAGGGACCAGAAACTAGCATTGGCTACCTGTGCCAGGCTCTTATTCAGTGCCAGTGTGGACCTTGGAAGTGGTGGCAAAGAGATGATGTGGGCACGTGTCACAGGCAGCTGTGAAGACTCAAAACTCTATACTACACCAAAACACAACAGTAGAGAGAAGACATCATGGGTTCATACCAGGTTCCTGATGCAAAGCTGCAGAAAATGAAAGAGGAAGCATCAGCATCAGCTGTAGCTCTGCTGTCCATTCCTTACAGTCACATGGGGAATGTTACCCATTGCCATGGGCTGGGTAAACAGGAAGCCAAAATAAGCCCATTCATGCTGCTAGCTGTGCTGGGTGATGGCTCCCATGTGTTTTTTTGCAGCATCTGGATGTATACTAACTGCAGACTGGAAGAACCCCATGTAAAATCCTAGAAATGTCACAGAAGCATTTCCAGTCCTCAGAAAAAAAAAAAAAAAGACACATAGGGAAGGTATCTGCCCCACAGTTGTGTATTCAAGAAGCTAGAGAAACAATAGGTTGGTGTGCTGCCAAACTGTGCAGAAAATGGCTGACTCATGCAAGTATGCAATCTGAAAACCTGAAGTAATTAGCAGTAGATTTGTAAGTGGGGGAAAAAAGTGCAATGAGACTGCTGAAAGAAAAGCTGTCCTCACTAGTAAACTACAGGAATGACTAAAGCTGATGCAAAGCACCCAGCCAAAAACACAGCTTAGGAGGGGTGGATGCATTTAGCTCAGGAGACAGAACTGAGAAGCATAAAATAACAAAAAGCAAATGCATAAATACAAAGCAGGGAACATCAGGGAAGACCTTTGGTGCTGTGAGAAAAACGTGCACGGGAAAGGAAAGTTTGCAGAGCGATGATGGTGCAAAAGGGCAAAAATAAAACTCTGAGCTATATGCCAGCAGCAGCACTTAGTCAGAAGACTGAATGCTAGGGAGACAGTAGGACATTACTAAATGTGTTAGCTTGCAAAGGCTTCCTTAGAGCTATGCCAAGGAGGGAATGGAACTATAACCATGCAAAGATGACTTAAAGCAATGCAATGACCCCGTGCCATTAGGCAGAGTAAATGGCAAGTCGAGTCAGTGCTGCTGGCAGCACCAAATGCTGTGCTTTCAGCTGCACCTAGTGAGTTCATCAGCACACAGGGCTTCTCAGTTTGAAGTAAACAATTCATGCAGGCAATACAAGCAGAGCAAACAAACAAAAAAGTGCTGAGCTGTCAATATTCACTAGCATCCCTGCAATGATGCTGTTAGGAGGCATCTCAAGAAGTGTTTGAAGGGGAGGATGTCTTCTAGGCATACAGTTGCCTTCATCTATTTCCATCTTTACAACTTGTGCCTCCAGGAGTAACTACAGCATAAAAGGAAAGCATAATTGGAGCAGTAGAGTGAATGGAAAAGGAAAACATCTTTAACTAATATCAGGAGCTACCACAAGTCACATAAGCATTATGGATACTAAGAAGCCAGACAACTTACCCCTTTCTGAAGACCAAAGTAACTTTCATAGAAGTTACATTTTCCCTTAGAAAAAGACATGTTCCACTTGCTAACCCATAGCTCTATTTCAGTGTCTGCAGCAGAACAGGGACATACATCCAAACATCAAAGGGAAATCTTGCAATACTAGAACAGAGGATATATTATTGGTGAGCATTTGAGATTGCTGCCAGCAGCCTCACATCACCTGCAGCACACACCTCCGAAGCATTCATGCTACATTTTAGGTATCCAAAATGAAGAAAAAGGCTGACGTGGTTTATAGCTGCCACTGTACACAGCCCAGAAATATGCCAGCTGAATGTGAACCTGACAGAAATCATGTAAAGACACAGAAAGCCTCAGTCAAGCCAAGTTCACCATTTAAAATATTTGAAAGAAATCCAGGATGAAATAATGTGCTGCCCTCCATTTTTTTTTTTCTATTGGAAAGGCTAGAAAACAGGTGAAAACATCCCCATTTTCAAGAGTACTGGACCTGCTGGGACCAGTTGAATACACAGGAAACCACAATAAGCAGATTGCAGGGAATGGACAATTTATTTGGGAATTGCCCAGCTCTTCTCTAGAGCTACAGTCCACTGCAAAAGGAAGCCAGTAATACTCTGTCTTGGCAAAATATGACAGAGGCTAGCCAACATCTGGTGGTCTGTTGTGGCATGTTTAGGGCAATCAGCAGAGAAGAAGTGGAAACACACTGCTCTTCCCTCTGTCCATGGGGAGAACAGGAATGTGCATCCCCACCCCAGCTGCTTATGTGGGCTGCTCCCCAGGCTTCTGGTCAGTGGATGAATTTAAAGCTATGAAGTACTTTAGCAGGCAGAATATCACAGGCAGTGGGAACACAGATCTGTTTTCTTGCAGTCCATCCCCAAATTGACTCCATCATCACCACAGCATCGCCACCACATGACAAAGCCAAATTAGCACTTCAAAACCCTGAAAATGTCTAAATGCCTAAGAGCTTGGAGAAAATAGATAGCATCTCTGTCCTTGAATGGAGAAACGATCTCACAGAAAGCCTGTCTCAGTCTGCTTCCCTCTTCTGATGCCTGGAGCAGTGGCATCATTAATGTGACTAGCAGTGATGAAAGGAATCACAGACAAACAGAAGAAACATGTGAAAGCCAAAGCCTCCCGTGAGTGATGAAATAAAGACCTCCCAGAACTACCAGCAGGAGAAGGTATTCCTATCAGACTATTTCCTCTGGACGTATCATGTTCTGGGATGCAAAGTGTTTTCTTAAGCAGATAAGTTCTTGCTCTTGTAATACAGCATTTGTGAAAACACATATTTCCATGAAACTCTCAAATGCGTTAACCTGCTGTGCACAGAAGACACAGAGATAGCAAGGAATTACACACTACAGGGCACAGATTGAAGCAAAAGAAAAAGAGCAGGGGGTGTGGGAATATAGATGCAATACCCCAGAAAACACATTGCTGAGGTGCTCAAGCAGAATGCAGTCATCTGTGATCATGAGTGAATGATGTGCTGACTCCAGCATCAAGCCCACTTCTAGGTGTACACATTATGACACTCTGTCATAAAAGAACAGCCCCTGCAGACATAGATGAAAACAGCTTTGCTCCCAAAGTAGTGAATAGGAAAAAAATAAAAGCTGTGCATTACCTATAAAATGTGTCAGGTGTTAAGCACGTCCAGTGGTACTTCAGAGGTTCACATGGGTTGTGCTCTTCGTGTTTAATGCTCTGGTCTCAAATGTGACCAAAGATACAAAACTGAAATGCTCAACTGGGACTTGTCATGCATTTGGATACTCAGGTAGGGGATAATGTCATTTTAGCAAGCATTGGATGAGAAACACAGGAGTGACAGAGAAAGGGATGAACCCACAGCACTGAAACACTGAAAAGTACCAATCCAAAAAAGCCCACTTAGAGCTGCTTAGCAGGAGATAAATGCCCTGAAGTGAAAAATATTATAGGATGCCCACTAATCAAAAAAAGGGGCTAAGCTCCCATTAGTTTTCTTTTCAGCTTGCTCTAATAAAGTAAGATTAGCTGTTTGAAAACTATTCTGAGAATGTATTTTCCAGGCCTTGTGCTGAGGCCAAGGAGTGCTTGAGGAGCTTGTGGGACAGCAGATTTAGGTGACAAAATGATGAATAGCAAGAGATGTGTCATACTGCCACTTCCAGCCTTGGTTTGGTGTGGATCATCTCTCAGGTGTTCAATGTTTATCATGATATGGCACAAGCCAGACACAGAAGTCAGAGAATGAACTAGATAAAACCAGATGTCAGCCCCCAATTCTACATTTCTTAGGATGACAGCAGACATCTTGCTGGATTCCAGGGCTTTGTTGGTACACATGACATGAAGCTGCTGCAGATGGGGAGCTCTGCAGGGCCTTGTCACTCAAAGAGCAAGTAAGGGCTGGAAAGTGTGATGTCTTCTTCTGGTTACACATTTGGGTAATGAAGATATGATCTTCAGCAACCAGCTGAAAAAATAAATCAAAATGCTTACACAACAAAAATAGCCCCCACCTCCCCCCAAAAACACCAAATACAAATAAAATATGCTCCCACCCCAACAGCAATTAGACACAAAATAAAAGCAGGCATCAGAATTTTTATTAGTAATTTCTATTTTTTTTTTTTTAGTGTCATTCATGTCATTTTTCTTTGAAAACAAACCCTCTAATTATAAAAAAAACCACATTGGACATGTTAGTCAAAAATCAGTCTTACGTGATCTCACCTAAATTTTTGGACACAAAAATGCATAGTCGAAACAATTCTGGTCCCGTTTGTGTTTTTAACACTTACATTGCATTATGAACAATAAGTAACTTCCTTTACGAGTTCATGTCCATAAGTGGAACAAAATGACAAGCCCACTGCTTTAGCACTGTGGTCTCCTTCCACCATCTGCTGGACTTCTTTTGTTAGTGCAGGAGGCTCTTGATTATTTGTTTTAATCTCCCTTTCCCTTATATTTTGACACTTAGGAAGTTCTGAATGAAGCATCATTGCTAATCCTTACTGAAATGTTGTCTTTTACCAAATGGATTGTCATGGTGTTTTAGCCTGGTAATGATCACTGAATCTAGAGCAGGCTTTTACTATAGCCCATCTGAGAACTTTATTGCAAATATAATGAAAAGTTGGGAGTTTTCTGTCTGGCTTTTGTTTTCCAAATGTTTTTTGTGAGGAATAATTTTACACTGTGATCTTGTTGAAAGACAGGAGGGATGGGATGGCATCCAGGGGGACCTGGATAGGCTGGAGAGCTGAGCCCAGGTGAACCTCATAAGGTTCAACAAGATTAAATGCAGGGTCCTGCACCTGGGTGGGAACAACCCTCACTATAAAAGCAGGCTGGGGGATGAGCAGTTGGAAAGTAGTTTTGCAGAGAAGGATTTGGGGGTGTTGGTGGCTGAGAAGCTGGACATGAGCCAGCAGTGGGCACTGGCAGCCAAGAAGGCCAATGGCAGCCT
>JAOEGS010019141.1:6927-35756 GCA_025447755.1 Corythornis vintsioides
GGGGGGGGGGGGGGGGGGGGGGGGGGGGGGGGGGGGGGGGGGGGGGGGGGGGGGCGTTGGGGGAATATGAAGGTCCCATGCTGAATATATTCACTTCTGCTCCTTGGCTTACTAAGTTCCAATGGCCAGTTTGCTATCAGGGAAGTCTGCTTGGATGGAGCTTACAGCCCTTGACTGGCGGTGACTGACAGCTGAAGTGGTAGGTTGGCTTCAATGCAAATCCAATTTCTCCTGCTTTATTAGTGCTTCTTGAGTACTATTTTGCAACAGTGAAGACGGTGATTCTGTGTGATTTACTGAGTGAATTTACACTTCAATGATGTGGCAAGAGTATGGTAATGAGTGAAAGCCAGCTTAGATGAACAGCAGTGCTGCTACTGCTCACCACTGTGACACCCTCCCACCTGGCTGAAATTGCCATGAGGGCCACATGCTGTTTGCGTGGTATGTGCGAAAGACTCTGCACTCTGAGCTATTCTCTCTGGGATTGTAACCTCTTAGTGGGCATCCGTAATGGAAGTTTTGTGGCATCCGAGATATCACTGGTAGTTTTGTGTTTCTTATTTGACCACCTTGGGTGGAGTCTTGGGACTCTCATCTTTCCACTGTGCAGTGCTGCTGAGCTGAGATCATCTCTTACTACTGGAAGAAACCATGAACTTTTTCTTCTTGCTTTCCATTTTTCCCACTATGATGGTCTGACAGCCAAGCTGACCTGCTTGGGTTTTTTGACTGCATTTTTTAATGTTTATAAAATCCAAAATATATTCTGAGTAAAATTTTTTGGTTTCTGAAAAATTTTCTTTAAATATGTTGGGTTTGTATCTTAAGGGACTTGCTAAACCTCAGTTACTTTTAACCAATCCATTTTCAAAACGTGGATCTACTGCTTCCTGTGTTTATTAACCAAAGATGGCCTTTACTACTGGGAACTGATCTCTGAAACATATATTAAAACAAGTTATTTTTCTTTTGAGGAAAAAATTCCCTGTTCATTTACTTACTGCACGTATTGCTTTTGAGTGGTGGTCTGTTTTTTGTCACATCTCATGCTGAAATGTAAGCCATTAGCTCCTGCCTCATAGTAGAGTTGCTTGGTGTGGAATAAGTAAAAGCAACAGGAGATCCCAGGTGTAAGTCTTAGAGCCATAGGCTATCCATAGTGTTGGCTGAACCTCTGAGCTCAGTGCTGTGTACAGCAGCAGTTCATAACAAGAATGGAATGTTCAATAAGTATTTCCCCTTAGCCCTTCAGGAACAGTGTGAAGCAGGTAACAGGGAGAACTAGACTGGACTCATGGGAGTCCTCTTTATGAAGCTTTTTCAATGAAACACACTGTAGTTTCATTGAGATCAAAATGTCTGGTGGGATCATAGGAAAGTCTCCAACAATATCATGAGAATTTCCTGAGTGGAAGTTAAGCTGTCTCATCTAAACTAGCAGGAGAGAAAGTGACCTAGTATGATTAATAAATGGGCACTCAGAGGCAAAGGGCACAGTCAAACTTAAGTACTAGCATAGAGCAATTCAGAAGATAAGCAAGGTCATACACCTCCCCCATCCCAAGTAGACACTTTAGCTGATGGGGAGGTACAGAACACTTCTGTCAGATCTGTTCCAGTCCGTATCCATAAATGGTAGCCTGGCCTAAGCCAAGGATGGACTGTCTGCCTTGTGTAGGACCTTTGTCCTTAAGCCTCCCCTGGGGGGTAGTGAGAGCTGGGCCTTCAGCTTAGTACTGGTTGCCTGTGTTACTCTGCACTGAAATGGCTATTTTGCTGTTATCCAAACATTGTAAGTGTGGTATTTTGGTTTTCTTTGCAAGATCTTTGAGAGTTCAGGCAGAAGTCTGCTGGAAAGTAAATAATACTTGCATACAGGCTTCTTGCAAGGCTTAGGCTTCCATTTGAGGAACAGGCTATTTACCTTGTTTAGTTTGAACATCTTCAGTCTGTTCATACAGGCAGATGTCTGATTCATGAGCTGATGACTTTTTGTTGCCACTGTATTTGGGAGTGTACCATAGAGGTTAATATTTTCAGGGAAGTCCAGAGTTGTGACTGGCCTTGACTAAATAAGCATTGTGGAGCTAACCTTAGGGGTACCAGCAAAGACAAATCTCCTCTGCAGGTCTCCAGCCCTTAATTCTCCTTTTGAGATTTGAATTTTGTCCTGCTGGGCATTCATGACATCCCATTTATCTATGTTTACCCTCCCCTTCTTTGAGCCAGATTAGCCTTGGTTTATGTTCAGAGAATTTCATTTGAGACTGACCTATCCTGTCTTTTTTTCAATGCAGGTTCTTGTTTTTATGTCTGCTTGCATCGATATCAAGGTGTCTCCAAATATGTTTTCCTCACAGACACTGGACCATACTCTAATAGGTTATGGTAAAGCCAGGCAGAACCTTGTCTACAAGCTCATCATCCAAGCAAGCTTCATGGCTACAGTGACCAGAAGTAGAGCTCAGCTCCCTTGTAGTCTGGAGCAGTGTCTTGTTATGAGCTTCTCAGTACCTCCTCTTTTGTGAGCTTTTTTTTGCTCCCTAGTCCTCCTTAAAATATGATCAACCTGTCCCTATCTCCTCAAGGTCTCCTCAAGCCCTTTGTTTTTTATTTCAGGATACTTGTACTTCATTTTTTCCTGTTCTTCATTCCTTTATTACTCTTGCTGCAAAGTCCTTGCCTCGCCTAATTGCGTTATGGCTTGAATCCATTTGTATTCTTTCTCTGGGAATGTTCCAGCATGCTGCTCTCCTCCCTTTTTTGGTCTGAGCCTTCATCTCTTTTGTAACTTTTTGTGTGCTTTGTGCAACTGACATGAATTGGTATCTTGGTCTTTTCTCATCCCCATCTGCCCTAAGGTTGCATTTTGGGCTGCCCAACAGCCTGGTGTATCTACTGCATGTGGTTGTTACATTTATTTGACTCTAGTGCCTTAGGCAAAGATCTTTGGGCCATTAACATAGTGACTTAGCTCAGTGTTTTTGTATAGCTGGCTTATTCCATGTTTGTGTTTTATGATCTTTACCACACAAGTCAGCATGGAAAGGGGGCAGAACATTGTCCAGGGAGGTGAGTGAGGAGTACTGATGTTTGGCCTCTGGGGTTGTGCTGGTGAAGGCCACTTGACCACCCTTATCTACAAACACATGTGCCAGGTGGTGTTGGCAGGTCCTCTTGTTTGGTTTCATTTGTTTGCCTTTTGTGGGGATTTTTTTTTTTTTAATTTTTTTTTTTTTTTTTGTAAAAAGCCAGCAGTAGCAGCAGCAGCTGTACAGCAATGGCACAGCCGCTCTATTCCTGGCCAAGAACCCTGTGAAATTAATCCACATCTCGCTGAAATCCTACCCCGCTTTCGGGTCACTGCCTCGTTCCGGCACTGCGGAAGGCAGGGATCCCACGATGATTTATTACCAGCCCCAACGCACATATTATTATGAAATGAGTTTATTACACTCTAAATCTCCTGTTAATGTGCTACTGTTTTAATCCCTTTATCCAATTTTCAGTCTCTCAGGCTTGGCTGCTGTTCACTTGCACAAAACTCTCCATTCTGAAGGTTTTATTGTACGATATCCATATCCATTTATCCTGCTTTAAGGCTGCAGTGCTGAGGCTCTGGTGAGGAGGGGGAGCACAAGAAAGGGATGGGAGAGGCAGGAGGTGATGGGCCAGGGGCTGCATGGGAGGAGAGGAAGGGAACAGTCTGTCTTGGTCTGTAAGGGTATAAAACACAGTTGAGATGGGTAGAGGAAGATAGTGAGGGGGTAAGAGGAACATAAATTATTTTAAAGGGAGCATCAAGGATAGTTACCAAGTCAAGGAATGAGGGAACAAAGTGAAGGAACTTTGGTAAATGATATAAGTGCGTAAGAGAGGAAAGGGCCTTAGCCTCTGCTTAGAGACCACCATGAGTCAAACAGCTCTAGAAGTGGAGAAAGAAGAGGGCAGAAACATAGCAAAATCAGCAAATGAAGGGAAAGAGCAAAAGGAAGAGCATGTGAAGGGATGGGAAAGGACGAGCATGAGGCTAAGTGGGAGGGTGTGAGGGAGGAAACCTGGGAGGAAAGGCTCATTTGAGAGCCATGCTGGAAAGAGCATGATCTGGGATGTGCAACAAAAAGAGATGGGTGACAGGGCAGTGAGAAGAAATGACATTCCTAGTTTTCTCCATCAGTTGTCAGGGACCAGCCCCAATACAGACAGAGGGAAATGCCTCACAAAACTTTCTGTGGGCCAGTCCACTGTTGCCATGGGGAGGTGCTCCACAAGGATCAACATTTCCTCCCTGTGCCTTTGTACTGAACCTTCCTCCTTTCCTGTCTGGGCCCTCCAGGTTGGTGACTGACCCAGAGACCTTTTTGGAGATGACTAGCTGAAGGGATGAGGAGATTCTTGGCATTTCAGATCATTGGCTAGAGGCATTTTGCTCTACAGTGTTGTGGCAGGTGATGAACGTTGTGTATTTCCACTTATCCCTCAGAGCAGAGAGAGACATGGCCGCAATAGACCTGAGACAAGAATGTAAGTCCAAGAACAGATACCTAGAGACAGTCCTCCATTCCACTGTGGAAAGTGCTGCAGGCACTACTTTCCTTTACTCTGACTAGGGATCCAATCTAGAACCATACCCAGTGCCTAGTGAAAACCAATAGGCAGACTTATGCTTATCCAACCCTGCTGTTGGCTCCAGCTACATGAGCACTAGAGTAAAGAAGCTGCCCAAGCCATAAAGCAGCACTGCATGACCCAGCCTCTGGTAGAACTCTTCAGAGGTGACAGCATTTGTCTGCCTAAAGAAATGAGGCATGATGGGTAAGTCCCATGCTCTGCTATTGGTTTGCTGTGGTGCTGAGTTACTTCCAATACCTTCCAAGTGTTGAGCTGCAGGATAAGCACGATGATTCTAACCCATCTAGTCCTTTTAGAGGTAGAAATAAATAAATTGGTGCATATGGGTTGGTACTTTGTGACCACCAACTGTGGCTTGCAGGAACCGGTGGGAAGAATGTTATTGTGTGAGATTTTTCTGTATCTAACTCCCTAGGTTGCATTAAAAATCACAGCTGCAAAGCACTAGAATGTTCCTCTGCTGTTTTATGCCTTACTATTGTACAGATCTATGACATCCTATGCACTGTCCAGTAGATGCTTGTGCAAAAATCTATTACATTTTGCACAGAAGACAACATAGCAGAGTGCAAGGTCGTTTAAGCTTGTTTCTGATGAAGTTTAAATCTTTATGGCTTTCTTCCCAGCACAATTCACTGGAATTATAAAAAAAAAATAAAAATAAAAATGTATGCACAAAGTTTGAAGATGCAGGAGAAGGAAACACAGCTAAATACAACTCCCCAAAACTTCTTTGGGAGGAATGGAAAAATACCCAAACTTTAAGCCAGAATACAGAGGCAAAGAGATTTGCTTAAAATAGCACAGGCTCTTGTGATGGAACTGCTGAGTAGCTAATGTCCTTGGCTGTTTTAGCTAGCCAGTTATTTAAAATAGCTCCTGCCCATAGTGTTTGCTTTATGGTGTTCTTCTTCCTTCCACCTATTCTCTTTCATTTTCTCCAGAGAGATATTTTATCACATCTAGCCACTGAGAGTTGGAGAGACAGAGATTAAATGAGATGGTTAGGAGGCTAATGTTTTCAGTCCATGAGAGGTATTCAGAAGCTGAAGAGGCTTCTTGTAGCCTCCCCTCCCATACTGGAGGGCTGGACTTGTTGCACCTCTGGTGTGCACACAGGATTAGTTGAGGGGAGTGCAAAGTAAGAGTTAAAACAGAAAGTCTTGAAGGGTCTGCCTGTCTGTGCTTGGTTCCAGCCCTGCTTCCAATCTCACCACCTTGAGCAACAGAGACCTGTTCGGTGCCTCATTTCCCTTCTGTACAAGGTGATGATGACTTAATGGAGAATACTCTGTCGATCACTCTGAAATGCTTGAAGGGAATCTGCTAACAACCTCTATTCAGTTGTATCTTGATGCCAGTGTGGACTTTAGGTCTTCAATAGGTGGCAAAAGCCTTCCTCTGACCTTGGTGAGGATTTCTCCTGGGTCCTGCCCTGTGTTTCATGGGGAATTGGTGAGCTGAGACAGGTGAAGAATTGGAAAAAGCCATTAGCAGGAAAACAGTAACTTGGCATTCATCCAGCCCAGAAACCATGCTAAGGGATCCTGACAGGGCAGAATTTCACCAGGCCCCTGACTCTGCTCTCATTGTGACACCCAGCTGGCTTCATGGCAGCCCTTCCTGAGCTCTGCCTTGCCCAACAGATAGTCCTACCCTGCTAGCCTTCCCTGCCCTCCTCTCCCTCACCCTGTCTGGCTGACTCCTCTGACTCTGTTTTTTATTTTCCCCTCTCCTCCCATGTCCCACTCCTCCTTTTCTCCCCCTCTTCCTGTGACTCTAGCTTCTGCTTCCTTTTTGTCTCACATGCTCCCCCTCTCCTGCTATCCTCCCACATCCTTATAGCCTCCCCCCTATACTCCCATGCTCTCCCTCTCATGTCGAGGACTTGCCTCTACTCTCTGACATAGAAGCCTGTATCACTTCCAAGGCTCCTGCTGTCAGCTGGGGAATAGATAAAGATAAATGATATTATGTTAAATTCCACTTAATGACAAATTTTTAATTTTCTGAACATGGTCATTTTCTGGCTAGTGAATCAAGTGTAGGGAGCTAATTACATGAAGATCTGAACAAAAATAACTCCTAATTTTCAAGGATAATGGAAGAGAAATGTTGGAGATTAATGGCACTATTTATCTTTTTTAAATTTCTATCTTTCTCTGTGATAGCACTGCTCCCCAAGGAAAATATTCATAAAATGAAATTGAAGTCGTAACTTAATAGGTTATTAAAATTTTTGAGTGCATATCACTTTCCTTCCGCCGCACTGTAAATTTAAATTGAAGTTTGCGGCTCCTCGAGTCACCAGCGGAGTTTTTTTTATGATGGCACAATAGAGGGAAACATGCATCTTTGTCAGGAGGTATTTGCTATTCTAATTTTATGGCAGGCCGGATTATCAGAAAGGAATGTCAGAGCACGGGGAAGCTGACAACACTACAGCCTTCAGCCATGTGTTTCCATTAACGCCCAAAGCCGTCCAGGGGTTTCTCTGGACTGTTATTTTCCATTTCAGTCTTTTATCTTGATTTAAAGTGAGGGCGCCGAAAATTCAGCTCCTGTCATTTTTCTCACTCTCTCTCTTTTTCTCACTTTCTCCGTTCCCACTCCTTTTTTCTTTTTCTTTTTTTTTTTTTGTCTTCCTCTGCATCTGCTCACTGCCTCTCTTCCATCTTTTTTTCTTCTTTTTCCTTTTGGGTTTTTTTATTTATTTTTTTTTTTAAAATCTTTCCCACAGTCTCTTGTGAGAGAGCCTCTCTCTGTGTCCCTGTTTCTCCCCAACATGTCTGTGGTCCTTTGGGTGCTCCAGGGAGCAATGTCTGGGAATGGGCTCAGGGAGGATATTTTGCCTTGATTCTCTTGGAAAGGGGTTGTCTTAAGGGTCTGTCTAGGAGCACAGCACACAGTGCATCATGCCATGTTTCAGTTGAATAGAAATTTGATGCCCCTTTTGGCTGTGTCAGGTGCCAGTACAGGGATAAGGTGTTTTGTGGTGTCACATCCCGCTGCCTCAGTGGGAGGCAACTGGAGCAATGGGTGTGGGCAGCACACAAGGGAAATATTAAGTTCTCCTTTTTTTCTGCCACCTTGCTGGATAACCTAAACCACCTCACTTCACCTTCCTTTCCCTGTCTTTTGCACCATGGAACAGAGCCTTTTATTTTCCACCTGCACTGACGTTTCCACTGCTTCACTGGAGTTTCCCAGCTGCTGCTCAAGTCCATTGCAAGTTGAGTCACTCTTCAGTGGCTTTTCAATACATTAAGTATGGAGTTGCTCAAACCTGACCAGATCTGTTGGTGAGCATTGTCTCCTTGGAGATCTCCCTCACCAGTGTTCTACTGAATGGAAAGGAACAAGGTTTTCCTGTTATTCCCAGTCTCTGCATGTGGGACCTTTTGTGCTCTTTGTACAGGTGGAAGATTTGGACTGTTTTTTTGATGGCAGGTTTTGTTCAGCATGTCTAGAGCAAACATTGGTAAATTAAGAAACAAAATCCCATTGAGTTTGGTGTAACATTCTTTTTATTTTTAATGCCTTCTAGTTGAATCTTTTAGGCTTTTTTTTCTACAAAAAGGCATCTAAAACTTTACAATTCAACACCTCCCCCTCTAAATTCATAGCCACTAAAATATCAAGTCCTCAGATGTTGAAGCTTGAAGAAAAGTAGCAAGTATCAAAAGACCCAGAATAAAGCTAGGCAAGCAAGCATCTGCAGCAAGTACCTCATTTTTTGCCAAGATCTGAAAGGACAGTGATAGCAGTGTCCTCTTTACAGCCCTTACTCAGATCTCAGGGCTGCATGTGCTGTGTTTGGATGGGAGGTGGGTTGTGGTGGTGCCCAGTATGGCAGTTGCTGCCAAGAAATAAAAATGCTAGCACCTCTGGAGATGACTGCCTGTACAAACAAGTTTTTCTCTTTGGGATCTAGTCATGCAATCATAGCCTCCTCAAGCTGCTACTTTGAATGGATATGTACCAGGCCATCCTGGAAAATATACCCTGGAATCCCAACCTCAGGTGAAGACTGTTTGTTGGATAGATACCACCATTATCCCTGGTGCCCAGGCTTCATGGGAATCTATGTCAATTCCCCCATCCCTTCCACTCCATCCATGGACAATGACACCCATCAAGTCTATGCTTTATTTACCA
Organism: Corythornis vintsioides; assembly: GCA_025447755.1. Lineage (NCBI taxonomy): Eukaryota > Metazoa > Chordata > Aves > Coraciiformes > Alcedinidae > Corythornis > Corythornis vintsioides. The sequence continues at coordinate 15,721 of JAOEGS010019141.1, forward strand.
GATTAAATGCCCACATCTCTCTGTTCAGTGTGAAGTGACACATTTGATGGGAATGAGAAAATATCAGTTCCTGCTGATTCTACTGCTCTTAGCCAGAAAATAGAGACTTTTTCTGGAGGACCCCAGTGAGGAAGCTGCTGCAGAAGAACAAAGGATATTCTGGAGTTCTGACAAGAGGCAGAAAACGGGATGTTTGACAGAGCTGTCAGCAGAGGACAAGCTTCCCTTCTGCCCTGTGAAACTGGCCAGGTCTTCACATGCTTCACACTGCATGGTATGCTCCGTTACTTCAAGACAAGAGAAGAAGCTCTAGGATTGAGGTATTTTCTTGGCAGCTCACCTCTGCATCCAAGAGAGTTCTTGTCTCCTGGCTGCACAAGGAGTGTGCCAGCCCTTGTCTGCACCTGTGTGCTGGAGAGGCTGGACCATCTGTATTTTCTTGCACCGTTACATCTCGCTCTCTCTGCTCAATACCAGAATTAAGTGTTCTGGAGAACAATCTCACAGATCCTGACTTCTGCCAGAAACAAGGCATAGGGGAGGCTTTAGCTGGGCCTATTCTTGCAGTGTTCTGGGTACATGCATTCTACAAGAGGTCTCAAGTTTGTCTTAGAGGTGAGGGGTGATTTGCAGTTTGGAGGTGGGATATTGTGCAGACCCTTCTGGACTGTCTATTCTGTAATGCCTGTGAATATTTTGCATTTGATGAATTTCCTCTCTTCCTTGTTCCTGAGCTGGTGGCAGGTGTCACAGTGTACCAAGGAAGATAGGCAGCCTGGTGTTTAGTTCTCATTTCTGTCTCCAGTTGTCAGGCACATCTTTCAGAGGTTTTGTAAATGGCTTCCAGGCTTCTCCCCTGCCTCAGTTTCCTCACCTGTGTGATGAGGGTAAAGGATGCTTTCCAAAGTCACCTGAGGCTTTTTCCTCTTGATCTTTATGTGACATTCAGAGTCCTGTGGACCATGATGGATATGTGCTAAACCAAAGTTAGACCTTCAGCATAACAGTGTGTCCTCCTTTCTCTCACCCCCACCTTCTTTGCTGATGTAAGCAGCTTTGGAAAATATGGTTCCCTAAGGGATGAGAAATGAAATAAATGCATTTACATTTTTTCAGCTTCTCTTATTTTCCTTGCCCATAAGGATTCTGAGTAACAAATGAAACACGATAGCTATCTGTATGACTGATTTATTTGTATAATTCCATCTATGGACTCAGACCCCAGAAGACACATCTTGGGAGGGAGGGTGTAGGTGGGAGGGAAGCCATTTATCCCTGATAGAAACTTTTGTGTTGGTGTTGATGACAGCTCTTTGCCAATGTGTGGAGAATGCCAGGACTTGACTGCTTGAGATGCGAAACCTTCTGGGAAGCATTATAACGGCAAAACAGAAGTGGAACATGTAGGAGAAAGTGGCTTTGGTCCCTGGGAAATCACTTGTGAATCAGGTGCTGGGCTGGTGTGGGAAGATGCTGGTGGTACAGGATCTGGGAGGCCAGGAGGTCTCTGCTAGTATACTCTTAGATCAAGATGGCTCCATTATGCCTGCAGTGTAAATCATCAATGCTGCCCTTTGTTATCAATGATCTTCTTACAGCTTTTTGTCTCACTGCCTTCCTCCCCTGACTTCTTGTAGTTGATTTGATCTTATTAAATTGGTACATAGTTGTGAGCTGGCTGGTCTGTATTAAAGCAGCTCTGACCCTGGGAGAGAGAAGCATCCTACCTCCCTTTGGCAGACAGCGAGGCCAGTCAGCCCTCGGTAATTGAGCTTTAATAGACTCTGAGAGGGGTGTAGCTCTCCAGGGAGTGGCCTCATCTGGCAGCCCAGGGGGGACAGTGCCTATTGAAAATGGCTTTTGTGACAGCAGGGAATGGTCCTTTCTCCGTGCCGACAGATGACACAGAAGAATTATCAACAGGAAAAACTGGACGCTCAGCCAGTGCTCCCGTGTGAGCTGCAAAACCTGCATGTGGAAGGCTGAGGTCTCTGAGTAAGGACATACACTGACATTATTCAGTGCTTGATATCTGGGGCCCAGTCCTCCTCCTCTCTGTTTCTTCTGCACTTCCCATGTGCTCTGATCACTTACATCTACTTTCATCCATCCCCTGGGACATTCCCACCCTAGGGTATTATTTTTCTGTCCCCTATAAAGATATTTTTTAAAGTCACCTGTCTCTGTATGGAAGTAACTTCTCCCTGAAGGCTGATTTTTGTGCTATGGAACTGTTCCCATGATGGGAAGGTAAAAGATTCTCTAGCTGTAGATGTGAAGGAGGTTCAGAATATGGACAAGCCAGCACTGCTGACATCTCCCAGTTGAGCTTACCATCTGACTAAGAGAGTACACATGGTCTTTTTCTTGTGTCTTTTGAAAAAAGACAGCCTGCAACTTTTTCAATGAATGAAAGCCCAAACCAGATGCACCTGATTGCTGCTCTTGTTTTCTAGGGAAGTGAAGCTGAGCTGAACTGAACTGAGCCTGGAACTCAGCAACCCTACCTCTAGGTCCTTTGCCTCCAGCACAGGGTGATCACCCTCATATAAAGTCCCTTCTCTTTGCAGGCCTTCATCAGAAGGATAAAGTTTCTTCATCCAGGTGTCAGTAAGATTCAGAGAAGTGACACAGATTTACCTTGCCACTAATATTTGCTGTTTATGAATTCTCAGATATATTAGCAGGTGATTTCCTGATGTGACTCCTCATTAGACATGGCTGTTACAAGATTTCATCTGATGTTCCATTCAACTAAGAGCGGTGTCTGTAGTGTTTTATGACTTAGCACATGTATAATACATGGTCCGTAAACAACACTGCCTATAAAATCGCATGTACCACTGTGCTTCTATGCCACCGTCATGTGAGTTCACCCTGATGTGCATGAGTGCCTTCATGTATATGATACAGAAGTGTTTTTGTTGGCTCAGAGGTCACACACACTTTCCAGCTCATCTGGTTTGTGTCTGTCACCTGAAAACACATCCCCTCCTGAGTGAGTTCCATAGCTACCACAAGCAAGCCTGGGAAAAGCTTGGAAAAGATGTGTATTTGAAAAGCGATGAGATGCAAGTGTGTGAGGTTTATTTAGGCTGGATCATATGGGCAATGGATTAAATGAATATATAAATTAAGAATACTGAGCACATACTATCTGCAGTCCTTAAAACATCTCATATAGATGGAAATTGGTTCTAGGCATGATGTTATTTTTTCTATGAGAATTTGTTAAACTGCAGTTACTTCTGCTCTGAAATGGGATAAGAAGTAAAAATATGTCATGCTTTCACAAAGGAATAATTTGATTCTCATCCTGACCCTATATTCTTCTCCTTGTACCATAGCCCTAAAATTTTGTATTGGATCAAGTGAAATATTTTGTTCCCAGTGCAACTTCTTACTATTTGAAAGTCCCTAAATGGTGTAAACCTTAAAAGTGAAAAGTCATTTTCAATCATAAAGCAAATTGTTCAGAATATATCAGAGCTGGATGTTGCCTTGGTTCCACAACTTTTTTTGGGTGTTTGGTTTTTTTCCCCCTCTTTGAAATTGCTTCAGGGAGAGGTAGTTGTTAGAAATGGACCTCTCCTTTTGGTTTTAATGAATTAATGCTTTGGGAATTATGAGGTTTTCATGGATAATATGCATGTGACTCTAGAAGAAAAAAAAAAGTCATGTGACTTAGTATTACCATTTCTGGATTTTTATTTTTTTTTTTCACACCGTCGCAGCATCATGTGGCCAGATGAACTGAGCTTGAGATAAGAAAGAAACCTCTTTCTAATCCTCCAGAAAAGCATGAGAACTAGAGTCCAGTAGACAGGGTTCTCTGAAGGCATATGAGTCCTTCTGCACATGGCCCTATCCTCCTTGAAAGTGTCATGATTTTTTAAGCCAATCTCATGATTTTGGAATGGGAAGATGATCTGATTCATCATTTTTAAGTGCTTAGTTTTAACAATACTGCATTATTCCCAGATAGCAGATGGGGAAATGGAGAAATGTGGTGAATTGCCAGCAGCAGAGCCAGAAATAGAACCCAGATGTCCTGGTCTTGTGTTGAAGCTCTCCAGTCTCTCCAGGAGGCCAATGAGCAGGCTGCAGTGCAGGGGGATCTTCCAGTAAAAAGAAAAGCCCTGATGGGCAGGGTGAATCCCTCCCCCCTCCCCACGCTTGTCTGCGGGTCGAGAAACCTTGAAAATCTGTCAGTCTGTCTGTCGGCACAGCCCTGCACTGGTGCAGAGAGGAGGCAGAGCGGTCTGGTGGGTCTCTGCCAGCTTTGTTACCCATGTCCCCATGCCATGATGTGTAGCTCTGCTGTTTCATCACATGGTGCAGGCAGGTCACCTCGCATGTGCCTTTTCCACCTCACTGCGTGTACCACACAGGTCAGCTCGCCTGTGGTTTAGAGTGGCTGTGGGAAGCTGCCGGCTCCCGTCTTTAGCTGCCTTCAGGCCTAGCTAAGCTGAGGCAGTGTCTGGCTCCCCAGCCACAATCTCTCGTTAGAAAGAAATTAAAAGCCACTCAATTTTGGCTAATATCCCTCTGTAGGCCTTTAACTCCACCTGTGACTAACCCATTCATAATAGCTCTGTTTTAGTGGCTTGGGTTGATGTATCCTCAATTAATTTGGGAGGAGAGCGGCAGGGCCATATCTCTTTGTCTCCCCCTCTCTTACTCCCTGTCCTGCAGTCTGTCTTCTCCCACTATTTCAGCTCTGCTATCATTTCTCCATTTATTCATCCTTTTCTCCCCTCCAGACACCTTTCTCTCCCCACCTTACTTTTTGGCTTTTTCCTCCCTAACTCCTGTGTGTCTGCCTTTCCCCTTTGTTCTCCTCATGTCCTTTAACCTTCCTCCTCTGTCTTTTTCCCCATTCTTTTTTGTCTTATCTGACATAACTTCTTTTCCTTTTTCAGCTTTCCCTTCTTGTCCCTTTTCTCTCTCATTTGGATCCCTTTCTCTGATCATCTCCCTCTGCACCTCTTCTCTTCCCCAGCTCTCCCTTTGCTGCCTCTTCCTCCTTCCCCAGGTTTCAGATGCTCCCGCGATTTCTCTCCCTCTTTGTTTCAGGCGCCCCCACCCTGTTCCCCACTCTCGATTATTATTAATGATAAAGGCTAAAACATCACATCAGTAATTTCTGAGTGAGTTTTGCAATGAAGCTGGGGCCTTATCAGCCCCTCCCGAGTGCCACAAATTTTACTTTTGCAATTTCACGCCTTTGGTTATTATCACGCTGCTTCGTCCCTGCTCTGCCTTGCGCTTTCCCTCCCCCCCTCCTCTGGAGAGAGTACTTAAACTTGTTTTCATTCCCTTATTCTTTATTTTTTTAATGTCCACTCTCTCTGGAGCCAGTAATGTTCTTCCTCTTTTTTCCTCTCCCATTTTCTGTTAATTCTGTGCCATCTGCCTTAGCATCTGTTAAAAATAAAATTTCCCTCACAATGAGAAGCCCTCCCTGCCTTGCCTCTATCCCCTCCCCCACTGCCTCAGCCCCCCTACTTTTCCTACCAGGGTTGTTAGAGGCTACCACTCTCCCTCTTGGGGTGCTTCTTCATCTCTCTTCCCAGCTCCCTGCCTGCCTTCCTTGGCCAGCTCAGCATTATCTGCTGGGTGATGGGGTGGGAGCGGAAGGAGAAGATATCAAGAAGGTACCCAGTGCAGCTGACTCGCTCTTGCCCCACATGTGCATGTGTGTGTGTGTGTGTGTGCATGCATGGGTCTTTTGCACATGGTGTTCTGTGAGTCTGAGCAGGGTACATCTAGCACTGATATGGTGAATCAGCACTGGGACAAAGCCTGAGTTGTCTCCTTGAGACTGATGAGTAAGGCCACCCTGGGAATAGGAGAGTTTGGCTGCTGTGTAATGTACCAGCCCTCTACCATCCACACTCAGCAGCTGAAGGTGGTTTTGACAAGAGCTGGGTTCAGGTGCTCATTTGGCCACTGTGGAACAAATCTTCTACCAACCTGGTTGACATAACATGAAGAAAATGTACCTGTCCAGAAAGGAGACTTGGTTGAGGGTTTTTTTCAGAGTGATGTCCTTTTATGGCCAAACTTAGTTAGAGTAAGAAGCAGGTCAGGCATCTTGAATTTCCTGTTTCTATCAAGTTCTTGGCTATGGATCTGTGAAACCTCCCTATGGCACAGTGCTTTGGAGGGACTTTGGTTGGTACTTCCCCTGTGCAAGCTTTTGAGGATGAGATAGAAATTCTGGTCCCATTAAAAGGTTTTTTTGTGATTGCCATAGCAGGAGGTTAGATCCCTCGTGCAGTCTGTGGGATTCAAGCATTGGGAATGATCTCTTGGTGCTCGCTTGTCCCTGATCCAAGTCAGGCCAGAGTTTAAACTGGGATCTGGCTCTTCCTCTGTGCTCACCCTGACTTTGTGGTCCCTTGGGACATGTCCCAGTTTCAGTATCCGGCCCTTCCTCCAGTCACTCAGGGTCTCTGGAGGGTGTTTGAAGAACAGCGTTTTGGGAGATTCGGGTTTCATGACACATGGCATTGGTGTTTGCAAAATTGCTGACAACAGACTTTTGCTCACAACAGACCTTTCTGTGGCTTTTACTCCCCAGGAGCCTGTAGCTTCTCTTCCCTGTGATGCAGATGAAGCTTTTAAAGCAATGTGGCATCCCTTTTGATGTCTACCTAGTCTCTGAGACAGGGCCTTGAGACTTTCTCTTCTGTGCAACTGACTCTTGCATGTGGGTTTATTTGTCTCTGTGTGTTTGTATTAAGACTCACTCACAGATACTGAAGATGTGCATATGAGCCATCACGTATGTTTTTATGTCCAGCTGTAGATGCCTTCAGCAATGAACTGTTGCCTCTGCAGACCTGGAGGTGCATGTGTTTATCTTGGAATCTGAGAGTGTCCAGTTAGGTACATTGGTGCAGGCAAGCATGGTTGGGTTGTGAGCTCTGTGCGCATCTGAATGTGTGTCTAGAGCAGGTGTGTTGGTGAGAGTGCACGTGAGCCCCGCTCCCTTGGCAGGTATCTTTGGATGCCAGTGGATATGGGAAAGGAGTGTGCAGGGCCACCTGCCTCCTGCCACACATGCTGCTCTGAGCCAGAGGCTGTGAGCGAGCAAAATGCATTCAGAGGGAGACCCCGGCGAGTTTACATGGAGCAAATCCCACCCTCGGTCTCCCTGCAGCACCTCCATTAACAGCCATGCTGAAGGGACTCAGAAGCTGCGTGATTTCTGCTCCAGCACAATAACCTCTGCAGCTTTGATAACAACAAGCTCCCTTAAGCCCTCTTCCTCCCCCCAGCTCCTCTTTTCTCACCCCTGCTCCCTTTGAGCCCTGCCGACAATAGGCAGGCCTGCTGCAGAGCTGCCCACAGCCCGGGCAGGCACACAAAGCCGCCGAGAGCTTACAGGAATTCTTTGGCAGGCTGCTGGTTGCTGCGGAGAAGAAGAAGGGCCCTTCATACTCGGAAGCTGTCTCATTGCCCCTGGCCCTATTCTCTTCCCGTGTTTGATAGACACTGAGCCACGGTAATCTCTCTCTGCCCCGAGGGGAACAACAGCTTTTGTGAAACAGATTTTTACAAACTGTTTTGACCCCACATCCCCGGGCCCCCCCTTGCCTCCCCGCTTCCCTCCCCTCCAGTTCACTGGCTGTATCAGTGTCACATAATTAAATCAGCTTTCCTGTTTGCCTCTGCTTCCTGCTAATTGTTTGCTCACAGCTAGGATTAGCAAGTCAGGGTTATTTTTCACATATCCTCGCGCAGGTTTTTCTGCTGCAGGAGGCTACTTCATGGTTCTTGGCCACCTTACTAGCCTGCTCCTCATGCATTGTGGACAAACGTCTCTGTGGGTCTTGGAGGTGCAGGGAGATTGCTGGACTTCCCAAGAGACCACCTAGAAGCTCTGTAGGCTGGAGAGGGAAGAGGATCTGTCAATATTTTTTCAGTCTCTTTTTCCAAACATGCGGAACAGTTTGACGGTGGGGTAACCCCACTGGGCACTTGGTGAGCCAAACATCCATTCTGCCTATCAAGTTGCAGTTCAGGGGTTGGTCAAATCAGGAGCTCCTCAAATGGGGGTTTGTGATAATCCCTTTGGGAACTGCTGAGCCACACCACTTTAATGGCATTAGCATGAGGGGTAAGCCTAAAGCAAATACTTGGTGTCACTATTGCAAGTGCATCACAGTATAAGAAGTTATCGACCATTAGTTAAGCCCACAGAGCTGCTCTGGAGCCCCAGTTGCAGTGTGCCCCAGCCACGAGGCAAAGCTTACACCATCTTCATGTGGTCTCTTCACTCTGCAATTCACAGAGGCTAAAAGTGGGTTGCAGACCTCAGCTAATGGATTGCAAATGGTTAAGATATAGTTACATAATGATTTGTAAGCCTGGACTTGCATGTTCAAACATGATCAAAATGCTTGAATAAAATGTTTTGGAAGGAGGAAAATAATTATTTGTTTCAGCTAATTAGTGCAGAAAGTAACTGTGCAACAAGCACTTGAAAAATTAACACTGATTTTTCAGGAGGAGAGAGCAGAATATGTATAACATTGTACTCTCTCCTCTGTCCTGAAGAACTACTGTTGGTGTGGCCTTGGGCTTTCAAAAAGCCATGGTTTTTTTCATTTGTTGATTTATTTTTTTGTCTTTATTAAGGGGAATTTGTACTGATGTCCCTCAAATGTTGAAGAAAAGTTTGCATAAAGATAACTACAAGATTCTATTTTTCACCACTTTTTTTTTTCAGTGTTAAAATTTTATTTTCCAGTGCTACCAATTAGTCTTTTATGCCTTGATGGCATGATCTAAGAATCTAAAGTAGCTTTAAATACAAGTTTAACTGTTTTTTGTTTGTTTTATGGTTTGGGTTTTTTTGTTGTTTTTGTTTGTTTGTTTTTTTACTTGATGATAAACAGACCCAAACACTTTTATCTGGATATCTTGGCTAACTGATAGAATTGTCTTGATGATAATATTTTTTTCTTTTTATTTTTTTTTTCTCTAATCTCAGGGGTGATAATAATGAAAACAACTAAAATATCAGTCTTATGTCCTTAAAAAAAAAATAAAAATCTAGGTGTTTCACACTGAAGGCTTTACCTGCAAAGAAAACCTTTCTTTTTTTTATACAGATCATTTGACTTTTTCACTGAAGCTGCTGACTCCAGACAGTTTGGGTGAGTAAACCTAGGCCCTTAGTGTTCCCTAGCCAGCATGAATGGAAGCCAAAACTCTTGCCACATTTTCTGCTGGAGATTCCCTTCCTGCTCTCAATATTCTTATATCCTAGTTGGTTCAGTAGAGATCTGGTAGTTTCCATGGATTTACTAGGAAGGATTTGAACAGGAAGCTGGCCAATACACCAAGCCCTGTGTAACCAGGAGAAATTCCTTTTTTTGCCAGGTTCCCAACACTGCACTGCATTCAAAATGTATTACTTGGATGTAGTTTGTGAATGTGCAGCAGAAATTTTGCCTGTTCCCTGTATGCAGCAAAAACCATGTGTCCCTGGCCCCCTGAAAAGCATGTTGGGACTCAGATCCGAAACTGGTTTTCTCGTCTTCCCCTTCCCTGGTTGGAGGATCCTACTCTCCTCCAGAAAGACGTGGGAATGAGGGCCTGGATTTATCATCCACCAAGAAACTCAGCTGCAGTGCAAGACCCTGAAGCTGATCACTGTTCCCAGTCAGCAAGCAGGCTAGGGCCTGGTGTGTGGTAAACCTATGATATTCCATTCCTTGTTTAGATACTCCCATACAACTTTCCTGCTAGTACAGTGTTAGATGGAGCCCTGAGTAAATGAATCTGCTTTGGGTGGTTGCTAATTAATTGGCTAATTATTAGCCTGACTGATGGTTTAGTTGATGATTCAGTGGTTGCTGGTATCTTCATCATATGGGTAAAAGCATTCTTCATGTGTTTTCCAGGGGCTGAAGTGAATACTAGGCTGGGAACCAAGAGTTTCTTCTAACTGTTCCACTACCCTGGCTGGGTTTTGTAGCCTGTGACAAAGCTCTTTACCTCAGTTTCCCTGGTGATAAGTTGGAAGTAAGCATTCATAGCTCTTTGGGGTGTTATGAACATTAATTAGTTCCTGCTTGTTAAGGGTTATTTGAAAATGTAAAATGCAATTATTTGATTACCCAAGTTAACAGGCTGGTTTTCTGGTTGGCAGGATGGCTAGCAAATTGGTGAGCTACTTAACTAGCTTGGTTAATGACCTGTTGCCATTTACAATGGGAACAAAATGATATTATGACGTTTCCTTTCAGCAATATGGAGCTATGTGTTTTTTTCCCTGAGATGATGAATGGTAGGAACACCTTTATTCAATATAATAATTTTAGATCAAAAATCGGTGCAAGGTTAAACTATAATTTAGAGTTCTGTTTCAGAATCAGTCATCATTCAGATTTAAGTATTTTCTCAGAATAGATTTCAGCTCAAGCGAGGTAAGTCTGAATAAATCACGGACCAGACAAGTTTTTACACCGTAACAAGCTGCCAGACAGACAGGTCAGGCGGAGATTCCCCGGTGAGGAGCGTGGCCTCTTTCCCCGTGCGACGCGGCGGGTTCAGCTCCCGGGTCCGGCCGCGACCGGTCCGAGGAGGAGCCCGCGGCCGCTCTCCGCGGTGCTGAAGGCGCCGCCGCCGGGCCCTCCGGGGCCGCAAACACCGCTCCGGGGCACGGGGGGCCGCCGGGTTTGCGCTCACAGGGCTGTGCTCCTCGCTGGCTAACAGCGGCCGGAGGAACGCCCCGTCCTGCTGGTGAGGAGCGTGAAGAGTGGGACTACACGGGATGCATAGGGGGATTATCAGGGAGCTTTCCTGGGGTCTGGGCCATTACAGCATATAAGAACCACCAGCAGCAAGCAGGACATTAAGATACAAGATCAGGTTAGAATTGAGAAGATCGTTGAGATGAACTGGCCCTGAGTTGAGGTTTTTCCTACTTCTATGTGAAAAGTACTGCCAGAACATTTTCATCAGCTCCACAAGCCAATGCTTCTTCAATCAGTGCAACTCTTGAGTTAGAATGAAGACTGAAAGTACCAACTGTTGACAGGATCTGCCAAAACTTCTACTTATCAGACACTTTTTTTCTGTTCCTTATTATTTTGTCAACTATTAATCATGTGTTCTCAGAGCTTGGTGTTTGTTCAGTTGAAGTTTGGAATTTATTAGCTAGTTTTTGGGAAAACATACTTTTAAATGATGTCATATTATTGGTTTCTCTGAGCAGAACTAGCATCCTGTGCTCTGGATCACAGTGCTGAAATCTGATGAGGACTGAGCCACATTGAGGAGATATTTAGCATGTACCTCTGCTTCCTCTGAAAGATCCCAGTTATCTAAGCAATTCTGACATGTTTGTCTAATCCATCCTTAGAAACCTCCAGTGAAGTCACCCTTCTCTTTTAGGGAAATTTATTGCAGTACTTTCTTCTCCAACATTCTTCCCAATGTCTAAAGTAAATATTTTTGTGTTGCACTTTATACCCATAGCTTCTTTTTGTATCTGTTGGTGACATGGAAAAAGAAAAAAAGTATTCGTTCTCTCTCTCTCTCTCACCTGTTAATAAACTGTTTCCATGTTTCTCCTCTTTTATTTATTTTTTTTCAACTGAACAATGCTAGCTCTTTTGATCTTTCTTCTCCAGAGATGTCTTATCATCTGTTCCCCATTTCTTGAAGACTCATAGTCCTGAGTAAATTTGCATGTTGCTTAAATTGCCCCATATGGAAAGCAGCCTGACAAAGAAGGCCTTTCTGGGATAGATTATATTGGGAAGAGTAATTCACATGTCTTGCAAAGGACACTGCTGTTCATAATCCTAGTGTGGTAGCTGCTTTTTTTTTTTTTCTTTTCTTTTTTTTTTTTTTCTCTCCTTTTTCTACTGAAATGCTTGACATAGTTGACTCATGAATGTGATTCATCATCACTCCAAGATACTTTTCTGCAAATCTGCTGCTTCCTAAATTGTGTTTGCACAGCCAATTATTCTTGACAGTGTGGTGCCTGGTCTTTTTTATTTTGTTTTAGATTTTGGGGGAGGCAACATGTAGCTTTGTTACATGTTGGGGGAAAAAAAAGATAAGAATGTCTTTTTTCCCCTTTTCCACGGCGGGGTGGGGGGAAGTCACAATAGGATTAAAAGAACATTTTTTTCCATGTTGCCGTCAGCTTTATTGTGGTGAAGATCTGTTAACTTCTGCCATGCATCTCTGTGTGTATTCCTTACGGACAAGTCTTTGGTTACAAACGTTTTAAATAGTATTCTTGTTTTCTTCACTGCTCAACCTGGATGTGCTCAGGAGTGGAACACAGTGAAAAGAGGTTTCTCCATGTGGCCTCTGCTCCTTTACTTACCGAATGTTCAATGAGTTGGGCTCTGAAGAAATGCTCATCTCATGGTTACCGAAAAGAGGGGTTCCAAAGAGGTGTTGAATGAATCACTTTTCCCCCTGTTTTTTCTTGAGGTGTGGCTCTGAGTCACAGATGTCATTGCAGAATATAATATGGGAACTGTGGTGCTTGCACAGAGTGAGCTAACTGCACTGAAAACATAAAGGGTTTCCAAAATAAATCAGATGCCTTTGGATCTTCATTCTTGTATGCCTTAGTTTCTTGTCTCTAGAATGGAAATAACAAATCCTGGGGTCATCTCAGAAAAGCAGTCAACCATTCTTATGAGGAACACCCCCCAAACAAAAACAAACCACACGAGAAAGAAATACGCAGTTTTGCCTCAGAAAAAGGTTTGTGCAGTGGGTGTAGTGCATAGCACCTAGCAGTGAACAAGGAGAAAGTAAAGTAAGGGAATAGTCTCTTATTAAGGAAGTAGAATCCTAAACCCTATATTAAGGAGCCATTTCCTTGGAAATACAGTTGAGATTGTGCAATTGAAGCCTATAATATAATGCTATGTGTATTTAAGGTTTTTCTGACATTGCATCTTTTTGGTTCTTTGCTTTTGCATTTCAGGTAGGATCTGTTAATGCTGTAGGCAGCAGCGTGTGTGTGTGTGTGTGTGTGTGTGTGTGTGAGTGCGCGCAGATAATGGTGGAGAAACTGCCTTTAGTTGCCAAAAAAACTAATTTGGACTCCAGTGTAGCTGTGAAATGCTGCTTACCCTCTTGTATTATGGGAATTTCTGGGGATTAGGGGAAAAAGAGTTCTCAGGAAGTCCCATGTGGTTTAGTTTTTTTTCTAAATTTTGACAAAAAGAAAGATGAATTGAAATATAACCTTGGAAAGTCAAAAAAGAAGGAAGTGTTTTCATGCCCTTGCCATCCTCCTCCCTTACCCTTATTCCAGTTCTGGAGCTGATTTAGAGCTGGCTGGCTATGTTCACATGGTGCAAATGGCCCACTGACAGCAAAAAACTTCTAATTTCTCCTTCTTCCCAGAAATCAGCTACACTGTAGGGTTCTGCTGGTAGCTGTGATGATGTGTCACAAGCTTGGTGGAGTCTGTTTCTCACCCGCGATAGGAAATGTCTTTTTCTAAGTACAGGCTGAGGAAATGTATTTTTCTCATGAACCCTTTGTTATCTAAGGGCTAATTAGTTTGGGCTGGTGGGATCCTCTGTAGCGTTGATGACTGCTGAAGACAAGCGGTGTGGTATGACTGATCTCAGTACTCAGGGAGTCATGAAGTGAGATGTGAGCAAAGTGAAAGGGGGAAGCAAAGAAAAAGGGATATGGGACAGATTGAGAAAATATGAGGAAAATAGGGAGTAGAAGCACAGCTGATGTGACTCAGGTCCCCAATGATAGCATTGGATAATCTAAATGCTCACTGTTCACACAAGAAGCTGTGATCAAGCCCCTCCCTGTTTTCAGAAGGACAAGATCATCTGTGGACTCAGGGAGCACCAGGAGTAGAGTAGCATGTATTGCTTTTCATGTTTCACAGATGGCCATGTGATCTCCCATAATGCCAAGACAGTCTCACTAACCTGGTTGCTGGAGTGAAAACAAGGACATGTTTGACTGAGCTTGATATGTGTGACCCTGGCTCTTCTTTGAGAGGCAACCATGTCTGAATGGCTGGGTCATACTGAGCCAACACAACCAAGGGAGACAGAAATGTGCAGAAATATTCTTATTACTTCAGAGGGGAACTTGCATTTCCCTTCAGCCAGATCTTACCAATATCCTAGCTGTATTTTCAACTGTTTTAATCTCTGTTGGTATGAGCACTGGAAGTCACCATGCAGTCTTCTGCTTTAATCTTCCCCAGCTTCTTTCCTGCTCACCCAGGAATTGTTTGCCCATTCTTATTCCTAGTCTTAACTTTCTCTAGCTCTGTTCAGTAGCATTTATCGTAGCTAAAGGGCTTTCCTATGCCAGTAGGCATTTGAAAATAACCTTCATAATGGTCTGATATGTTTCAAGTGAGTACTTTTCCTCTTTCATTTTGAGTGTTTGTTATACAACATGTAATAGGAAGTATTGATTGTGATGATCTGTATGACTCCCTGATGAACAAAGATAGTAAAAAAACTTTTAAGAAAACCAGAAATAACATTTCTGCCTTCATGGAAATATTCCCACTCTCCCAACAGCTCTGTGTGTGGTCTGGCCATGTATCATACCACATTGTCAGTTGTGCACAAGGAAGCTATCTTGTTGCTATGAGATGGTCTTGTCTCCCCACATCTGTATGCTGCAAGAGCTTGTGGTCCTTAGCTCTCTTCCCTGCATTGCCCTAGAAGAGTTGATCTTAATCACAAAGAAGCTACACATGAACATGGAGAGCTGTTCTTTGAAAAGGCCCTGAATGTTTCACCTCTACTCAGAGAATTCTTGGTGTTCAATATGCAATATCAAAGCTGTGATCAGCATTAAGAGTCTTTTAAAGGCCTGGAATCTTTTGTAATGATCCTGCCAGATGTTTGGTCTGAAGGGTGACTACACAACCAGAGACTGGGTCCTGTGTTTAAATGAGGTCTTTATTTCATGAGATGTACTATTTACATCTGCTTCCAGGAAACATGATGCCCCTGTCTGGTAATGGGAACTGTTGGGGTGAAGATGGCCACATTCATTTGTCACCTACAAATAAGAGGTGAGGCTGGGCTGTTGTTTTTTGTGCCTGTGTGAAAGCACAGATTTTTTCAGTTGCTAGTCACAGATGTGCTGACAACATGGCTACTAGGACAATCTGGAGAGAAAACAAGGTTTTAAAAGCCTCTTACGGAGACGACTTCTTGTGCTTACAAATATGGCCACTTCCAGCTTTCCATTTGGATCCTATGACTGCTAAGTGGCATTTGTCCACCAGAGGGCATATGGGCCATTTTCTCCTCTAGAGCACAACAAAAAAAGGAAAAAGTCAGGTTTCCAAAGCAAATTCCCTTCCAAAATGGGACCCTGAACTGGCTGCCTTGGCCGTTGCCATTGCAGTGGGTATGTTGAGGAACGGTGCGTGAGCAACTGAGCTGACAGCAGCAGGGCTGGTGTGTTTCTGCCACTGCTGCAGAGCCATCTCAGTATGATGTGGGTTTCTGCCTGTATGAAGGGTTAAATATGTCTTTATGGTGCCATGTCTTTATGGTTCCCTAGACTTGCATTTCAAACTTGTCTACATGCGTACTTGTATAAGCATGCATGAGAGAGATATGCACTCATGCACATATATACACTCACGTCTGCTTACACAAGTGTCTGTGTCCACACAGACATACTCTATAGCTTGCAAAGTAAATTAGACTTAAATGACTCTTTGGAAACAAAATAAATCAAATAGCATAATAGTACCATCTTTTTATCTCATTTGTTCCCATACAATTAGTAGTTTTACTGCCATGTTGTGACAGGTGACTGTGTTTGACCTTTGCCGCTTGGGTGGTTGGCTGGTGCTCAAACTAATGAAGACCCTTAATGGATTGGCTTTTGTGAGGCTGCGAGCGGTGGGGTTAAAGAGAAAATGGTGCCTTAGACAGAGTCCAGAGAAGATCCTTCAATTAAACCTGAAGTCTATTAGCAAAGAAATATTGAGGAGGTTGAGAGTTAGCAATGATTTAACCAGCAAGTCTTCCTTGTGAGTCGTTAAAATAAAATAATAAAAAAAATCTCCCTGGTTATTGGAGTCCCATCCTATTGGGTGAGAAGGTGGGAACAGAGCTGTTGTCTTGGAGAGGCTGGGTCTATGGAGCCGTAGTCCCAAGTTTGTTAGCCCCTTGACTCCCACACAGCTGATAGTGCCTTGTACAAAAGAGCAAGGAAAAATGAAGCAATGGCAGCAACAAATGAGGAGTGATGCTGGAAAAGATATCTGGGAAAAATAAGACTTTTAAAAACTTAATTGTTTTTCATTATGTAAATAAATTACAATGAAAGATAAGGAGAACCAGCAGGTTCTGGGCAATGACTCAGAGGGTAGTGCCAAGCTGTAGACCATGAGTATCAGACAGGAGTGGAGGGATGCTGATAGGGATGCTGCTGCAGGACAGGCAGGGGCTGACCACAGCAGCACAAATGGACACTACAAGGACTGTTAGGTGTGGGGATTTGAGGGATGGCCAAACTGTGAGAGCACTAGAAGGGCCAGGCCTGATTATGGAAAAGGGCCATGGGGCCATTCTCCTGCTGTGTCAGGCACTTCAGCAGAAATCCTGCACGTGGCAGATACAATCAGCCTGCTGCTCCAAGGGATCTCCTCCTGCCCCCAATGGCTAATGAGCTGGCTCCTGTCCCTTTCTGTTAGCTTCAATGTCAGAACATGAGCATTGCCCATTTCTCCCAGACAGGATTCCTTCCTTTTGGTTGCAAGAGTTTCTTAACTTTCAGTCTGAACATCATCCTGCAACAGCGTCCATGGTCTTGGGTAGAGCTATACTCTCCCACAGTTAAGATATGGCAAATGGAAAGGATCTGATGAGGAAAAGTGTGAAGATGTGTGCTGGGTCGAGAGACCTGCCTTCACACTAGTCAGCTATTGGGTTGTCCTAGAGATTGCTATCATAGCTGAGGCTTTCATCCCCAAACAATATCCCTGTTTCCCCACACAATGTAGTAAGACTCAAAGAATCCAGTGTGCAAGACAGGCAGGCAAATGCTGAGCAGGGAATAGTGTCCTGAGTCCTGACATGCCTCCTTGACATTGGCCCATGTTGTGGTCTGGTTCATCATCTCACTGCCTACCTTTCTTCTCTTCCCTGGCCTACATCCTTGTAAAAAGAAAATGTAGGGAAAAAGCAGTTTGCTTCCAGAAAGTGTATTTTCTTTGTGCATCTCCCCATCAGTTCAGGGTGGTATATTTTTTCAAAGATTATGTATTTTTTACAGTTCTTTCTGCCCCTGCTGCTTCTTTCCAGTGCAAAGGCCTTTCCTGATGGAGCCACAAGCGTCTGCATAGGAGGTCAGAGCTGATCAGTCAAGCTTGGATTGGACCTGCATCCAGCACCAGACCAAACTGGAAACTCCCCCTTACTGGGATGATGGAATAGTTTTTGGAGGTAAGAAATGAAGAAAAGTGAAAAGAAAACAAAAAACTCAAGATGCCTTAATGGGCTTGAAATTGGACTCTCTTTAGAGCCTCTGGTTATGCCTCAAACATGAAGGCAAGAAAGCTGGAAGGAACTAGGCCCAAACTGACTGCTGCTTACACAGAGGCAATGGAACTTGCCAGGTCTGCAACCTTTTCTGGCTATAGGAAATGGATTGGTTTCATTCCACTTCAGTTGAGTCATTACATAGTTTTGAAGGATCTCAGGTGTAGTACCTAGCTGTTCCTCTTCCTGGGTCATCCCCCCTCAACACCCTCAGACAGGACTCCAAAACTGAACAGCCCTGCTCAAAAAGGTCCTCAAGCACCATGGCAGGTCCTCAAAGCTGGACTCAGGGATTACTCTGGTCTTCTTTTCTTCTTCCTCTACCTATCTATCTATCTATCTATCTATCTATCTATCTATCTATCTATCTATCTATCTATCTATTCTCTTTTCCCATGAAATAATTCATTCCTTTCACTTACACAGTCCCTTTTCCACTCTTTTTCTTTTCTCTCACTCTTAGATACGTGCCTTCCCCCTCCTACCTCCCCCTACTTTGGGGATAATTTAACATGTTACACACTAACTTTCCAGTAATGGCACTCTGGCTTTTTGAAATTCTGCTTCCCTGTTTTATGGCTGGGCCTTTAATGGTTATCTCGCAGCCCTGCCTCTGGCAATCATGTAAGGAATAAATAGAAGCTGACACAGTAATTTACTTAAATCTTCTCCACACTTTTGTAGCATTTTCCTCCAGAGGATACCCCCGAAACAACAATTATTTGAAATGTCACGCGTTCCTGCCCCTAGGCTACCGACAAATGAACATTAAATCTATTAACAACAAAAAAAATTAAATGTTTACTTTTCTGCGAAGGTAAAGGAGAAGCTGGAGAGAGGGAGGGATGTCTCCAATAAATTTCTTCTCAATAATAAAGAGGTGTAGTTAATGTTCTCTCTTAGCAGAGTCAGCTTGCAGCCCACATCCTATGAGGACAGAGATGGGATGCCACAGTACTGCCATGCAGTCTTGCCAGGACAGCTCCAATAGCCTCATTTTCCAGGTCAGGGAGTTCAGTTTTAAGTCAGTATTTTTTCAGATTAAATAAGATGTGTAGTGGGCCAGAAGCCATGAACAGGGTGGTCCCAGCTCTCAACCCATCTGGCTGCTAGTGTACGCTATGGGGACGAGGAGAGGAAGTGTTGCCCCCTTTGCAAAGGGAGGTTAAGAGTATAGCTCATCTGTCTTACAGAATAGAAAACAGCATTTTGGAGCTCTGCCCAACATCCTGTAGAAAGTCTAAGCTGGAGGAAAGGCCCAGGTCCTCCTCTTGTCAGTTCTATGCTCCTGCCCCTTTGCACAGCTTTGCTGAACATGGCTACTAGAGTGGGACCTCGTGAAGGTGGACTCAGCCCTGAATATGGGTCCTGGTGGGAGATGGTAGGAATATGGAGAGCAACTTGCATCCAGTTGTAGGGGATAAAATTTCCTATGGGGATCTGGGCAAAACAGTCTTAGGGACCAGGCCTAAAGCACAGAGAGACATTTGCCATTCTACAGATGGGGAAGTTCAGTTCCAGTGCAGGTTAGAAGCTCTGAAAACAACAATTCTGTTGACATACAAGGATGTTTCAAAAGAGGAAACTAGCTCGTCCAAGAAAACAGACCTTAGCTTTGGAGGAACAGCTGTTCTGGGCTCTTTTCAGGCCTGATGCAATTTTTTTGCCTGTAGTCTTTCACTGCTGTGACTTTACATGGAGAGTGTGTCCTTTCTCATCCAGAGAGAGGGGCTTGTAGGATAGATAGACAATCTATCCCTTTGATGGAAAGGGTTGTCTTCTTCCTACTCCAGATCCAGCTAAGTGCCTGAGGGTTAATGATGCAAGAAGAGTAAGGTAGATGTTACATCCATGGTCAGACAGCTACAAAACATGTATACACTGTAAGGGGAATCACACAGCTAGTGCTGTACAAAGCACAGGGTTCTGACTTGGTCTTAACACTCTTCAAAGTGTACTGTAGATTCCGGAGAGTATGCTACAGGTGAGGTCCATCTCTGCATTGCAAATGATTTGAATAGTTCCACTGCCAGCCAAAAGTCTAATCATGTTTATGGGTTATCCTAATGCATAGAAACACAATTATGCACTCTAATGCATTGGGATGGACTCAGTATTTAGTATCAATACAAGTCAGCATCTGCCGTTATAAATTGCAAGGTCTCAAATACATATTATCCTATTGTTAAAAAAAAAATAGAGAGAAAAACCAAAACCAAACAACAAACAAACAAAAACCAGCAGGAAATTTGGGAAAGGATTCACCAAACTACTTTGTATTAAGGTTTATTAAGCTTCCTCCCGTAATATCTCCACTTTGATCTCTTCTCTGTCCAGATTCAGATCCCAGCTCCTGCTTTCCACCAAGGAAAGTATGCAAGGAAGCTGTGTGCCTGCACTTCAGTCTTTTTTTCTTTCTTTTTTTTTTTTTTTTTTTTTTTTTTTTTTTTTTTTTTTTTTTTTTTTTTTTTTTTTTTTTTT
>JAOEGS010019142.1:0-32994 GCA_025447755.1 Corythornis vintsioides
GTGTTGGTACCCTGTGTCTTAGAACAGTGAAAATGTTTATTTTAAATCTGATGTGTCTTGGTTGCACTGATTTTATGAGCATGAATAATTGTCTTTGCTATTGTAATAGCAAAAAAAAATAAATAAAATAGTAGGTAGCAAGTAGAAAGCCTGGGTGCTAGAGTCTGCTCAGCATGCCATGGCTGGTGTGTGACTCATTCATGCCATGGGCATACCACTGGGTGAGACTGCAGCTGTTTGGGCTGCCTGTGCTCCTTACCTCTTGGTCTCTAGGCTGACGAGTACTGTGCTCTGTGTGGTCTTGTAATTAGTGGATACAGGTTCTTCTGTACTGGCAATCTCTGGATGGGTTACCTTGTGCTACCTCTTTGTCATGAAAACAATACAAAACAAACAAAAACCCAAGCAAATTAAGGGTCCCGTGGCTTTGGCTTGATCTGTTTGACACCAATACGTGTAAAATACATAAATACAAAAGCCATCTTGGTCCAAGGTTGCTGATGTTCTTGGCTAATTATGTTCTGACTGCTGGTTCCAGTATTTGTGCATAGCTAATAGGATGTCTGTGATACAGTTCACTTTCTGTGGGGTAATTAAGAGTGTAAGCAGCCAATTTCTAGTAAAGTATTTCATAGTAAAAAAGGGAAGTTGATCAAATTGACTCTCTTTTTATTTTTATCTCTGACATTAAAAATAAAAAAGCTTTTGCTGTGTCAGACCAAGAACAAACTTTTTATTTAAGCAGACCTTTTTCATTTTAATTTTCATGATTAAAAAAAATAAACCACCTTGCATTTCAGGTCTTGACCCTTGATTTTAAGAAGCCATTTAAATAAGAAAGACTTACTTGTAAAGCCTGGAAGCAGTCAGTGTGTTTGTAAAGCTATATTAAAGAGTATATAGATACATCTGTGGGGTTCATAGAAACAAGAGTATGTTTACAAATCAAACATGTATACAGAATAAACATTTTTACACACCACCACAAAGAACACTCTCAAAGAGTGCTTGACCACAGGGAGAACATTAAAATGTATAAACTACAGTCTGTCAGTATTGGTTGTTCTGCAACTTTGCTGGAAACAAAGTTCCTGAGACTAGTAATTTCACATATTTAACACAGGTATATATTCATTTCTTACTGTTACTTTTGACAGATGCAGGGAAGTATTCTTAGGTATCTGGTAGTGTAGTGCCAGTCCAGACATCAGAAGTTGAGACTTCAGAAATGTTGGTGTATCCTGGGTAAATGGTGAGTTGTGAACCTGTAATAATCCACCTGCTGTGTCTTTTTTTGACAATTAGGACTAAATCTAAAAAAAAATCACCCAATTTTATGCTTTTCTCCTCCAGTGACACTCAAATGTCATAAAGCATTAATCCTGACTTTTCTCTTTTGTGATGGATGTTGGTCCCTGGTGTTGTTTCCAAGTTGAAATTGGCTCACTGTTCTGTACAGCAAATTGCTTCAGCAAATCCTATCCCCCCAAAAATCACAATGGCTCATTTTTGTCAAAGAAAGTGACAGAAAGGGGCAGTTGGAGAGTTACTAAAAAATTAAGGTAGTTAAGCAGAAAGCCATGGTTAAGGAACTAATTTGGAGCTGTCTAGCTTACTAGTGTACATGGTGCTAGTGTCTATTTCTCTACTAGCATGCTGACAAACAATATTGGTGACCTCCTCAAGCCTTCACTGTACCACTATCAATAGGCCAAGCTTTTCTACTCTGCTGGCATTAATATGCTGTTCCCCAGGGAGGTCTGCAGCTTTGCCCTGCACTTCCTATATAGCAAATTCATCTTGTTCTCAAGATGAGTTGTTGGGGCTGCTGTTGGTATTAAATGAACTCTTACTGATACTATGCTTTTTCTTTTACTAGAAATAACTTTCCTGATATTTCTGAAGGTCACATTTTCTTTTTCAGTCCTTTTATACTGACAGTCTTCATGAGATCAGCTCTGGCATTCAAAGCCTTTCTTTGTTTTCATTCTTGAAAATTAGAAACATCTTCTAATAGCATAATTGTTTTGGATTAATCACAAATGAATGATCCTTTACTGTGTATTACTGGATTTCATTTAATCTTTTTTATTGACATTGTAAGGGTCATCTAATTCATCATCTATGATACCCAGCTCTCTGTTTTTATGATGTTTTCTAATTCTGTGGTATCATCTAAGCTCATTCTTGTATCTCTCCTGTTTTTATAATAGGGAATTGATGTTTTTTTTTCAATTGTGAATATTTTATACCTTTGATGAAAAACATTTCTAAGCATTCTCCATACTTCAGTTCCAAAATCTTCATTAAAAATAAATGTATTTTTTGTAAACTGAGACATGAGTAATAGTTTTGTGATTATTATCTAGAAATGTTGTTTCTTTTTATGGTGGTTTTGCTTGTTGTCAGTCCAGATTTCTATTAGTGTCACCCTTCTCTGGCTCAGTGTGTATATGGCAAAGATTTGATCAAGCTTCAGTTTCCTTTTGTCTGTTGAATTGTTTGACACTGTACTCTGTAACAATTCTCCTTCTAATCATACAGGAAAACTTTAGCCTTATCAAAATCTGATTCTCTCTCTTGTGAACTTTTGTCCCTACCCCAGCAGAGTATCTCTATCCCCAATTGGAATCTTCCCATTTTTTCCTTTTTTTACCTTATAGTAGTTCTTACATCATTGGCACATTGTAGAGGCTCAAAACCAAAATTAATTAGGATTTCTGCATTAATTATTTCTTGATACTTGTCCTGTGGGATCCAAAGTTTATACCAGCCTTTTGTAAAGTACACTCAAACCAAGAGAGAAAGGAAGATGTCTCTGTGTCACTCTACAGCAGCTGCCATGAGCAGCCATACTCAAACTACCTTGTTTTCTACCCAGAAGAGAAAGAACAGCACTTGGGAGTGTGTTTGCCTGAGAAGCCCACTGCTCTGCAATTCCATCTGCTGGGATCTCATTTCCATATTAAACATGTCAAATGACAATGCCACTGCCTTGCCCTTAGCTAGGTTGTCTCAGTGGTTAATTACCTGCACTTGAAATGTAGACATTTATTCTAGAGTGCCTTTACCTAACTTTGGCTTCAAGCCATTTAGCTTTGTGTTTCTTATCTACTAAAATACAAATCCCTTCCATCATCCTGCTGTAATAACAGTGTCAGGTGGTGCCAAGTGCAGTGCTTTTCAGAAGTCTAAGGATACGATGTGGTATTTGGTTTGTAGTAGGACTCCTGAGTGAATCAGGGGGTACAGTCTGCTGGGTTTGGCACCATTTCTGTGACAGTGTGGCTGGTGTTTGTGGTGCTAATAACCCTTTTACTCTTTCACATCATCTGCTTTGGTTTGGCAGGTTAATCCATCCGTATCTCAGGTCTTTCCATTAGCCCTTTAAATATATTCTTGCAATATTAATTTTTTAGTAGTTACCTGAGGCTTCCCCAAATCTCAGCAGATTGACTAATCTCTTCAATAATCTCTGTATTTGAAAAAATGGAGAGGTGGAGTAATGTAAATAATAACCTCTAATTATTTTTTCCACTCCATTTTATTGCTTCCAATAAGTGTCAGTCTTGGTTCTTTGTTTTGCTCTGCTTTAAGTCTAGAGCCAAAACAGATACTCAGTTTCATTTTAATAACTGAAAACCAGTTCTCTGGACAGGTATTTCCCAGTGAGACAAATACACTGCTTGCAATTTATAATCCCTTCCCCCCCAGACTGGGATTTGAGTTAAAACTGTCCAGTTTTGCATGAATATATACAGGTAGATTTGTTTTTGTCTTGCTTCCCAGACTAAGAAGAGCATATGAGTAGAACAACTAGGAACTGCAGATTGATTTTTTTTCACAGAAACATTAGTTAGTTTAAACTGTTCCTATTGAATAGCATTACAGCCTTTTCTGGTGCAATACAGAGGTGCCTTGCACTTAGTGGACATTTGCTGGCTTATTAACAATATTCTGCTGAGTAGTATTCTCTTAACCAAGAAGGTAGAAATGGCTTGGGGGCTGACTCAGTGACATCCTCCCTCATGCCCTGCAGAGCTGTGAGGATGGCTGTGCTTTTGAAGAAAGCTCACTTAGGTGACACGGCGAAGTTTGACAAGTCCTTTGTTACTTCAGTTTGGTTGGTTTTTATGTTTGCATAACTTCTCTCACTTATGACTGCTTTAATATGCAAGAATGCTAAAAATAACATGTTCAGCTCAGATGAAGGGAAGAAGAGGAAATAAACCACAGAAGACATCATTCACTCTCTTAAACAATTAAGGTGTGGCACAGGAAGGTGTTGAAAAGATCCCTGTCCGGTTCTCCTTTGATGTCTTAACTTTCTATTCTAAATATGATAATAAATGATGTCTTAGCTTCCCAGGCATATGCACAAGAGAATTGTGTGACCCGAGAGGGAGTGAGCTCATCATCAGCATGCTTGTGCAGGGAGTGTGTTTCAGCAGCACTGCAGGCTCTTGAAGAAAAAAGATCCAAGCACAGGGGTTGTCCTGCAAGTCTGCCCGTGTGTGCTTGCAACATGAGACAGTAAATGCAATTCTGCAAGACTTCTTCACTAGCCACTATGTCCAACAATTGTCAAGGAGAAGAACAACTTGTATTTAAAACTGAAGTCTGTAATCATAAAGTCACAAAACTTTAGTGGGGTATTTTCTGGCATAATACCAATGAAATGTGTATTTTGGTTTTGTATTTATCATGACAGCCCTATGGTGAAGATCCCCTTCCAGCTACTGTCTCAGTGACAGCACACAGGCAGTTTTCTCCCATATTCTTCATTCTGGATGATAATGCTAGAAAAATATGGTCAGGGGAGGACTGATTTACCCAAAACATAAAACTGAATCAAATCTGGCTTATGTTTGCAATGTTTTTTGTTGTGTGTTTTTTATTCAAGGGAAAATATGTGGTCATGGAGAGTTGGATGCCTCTCTCTCTTTCACTTAATAGAATGATGTGTTTGGACAAAGAATATCAAACTTTATCACATGAAAATTGTCTTTGTGTCACTACCCACCCACACAAATGCTCTCAGAGTTAACCTTTCTGTAGAGAATTGAGCTGTGCTTTCAGAGGTGAGAAACCATGCTCATGTCATTTAGAATCATCTGTGTGATGAAAAATGGAGTGGTAAAAAGTAAAGTTTCTGTCAGTAACAATTAATTACTGGGAGCTTGTTTCAGTCTGGCATTTTAAGTTTGATCATTAATTTTGGAACATCCTTGCTGGATGTTTGCTGTTTACAGTGGTCTTCAGTCTTCATCATGCTTCTTATGTTAAACATAGCAATGTAATAATTGCAATAAGTATACATTACAAATATGCATAAAATGCCTTGCCAGTTACATGCTTTATTTTCAAAGGCATCATGCCAAAATTTGTGAGCACAAAACCTCTGTGTTGTGACTATACTGAAGTTTGGAGCAAATCTCATTAAAAGTTTGGGCTCTGACTGTGTTTGCTTAGGAGCATATGACCTATTACTTATGGTTATTACCCATACCTTCAGTGTCTGTAAATTTAATTTGTTTTCTAAGTTAAAAACCATAAAAAAAAAATGTGTTCTCCTATGACTCAGAAGAGAAAACAAAACCAAACCAAACCAAAGCAAAAAAAAATCCTCTTTTTTGATTTATGCAAAGGGCATTCCATCTCAGATTTTATCTATTAATTCAGGTTGCTAAAATGTCTTGAGAGCCATCCTGCAGCATCCATTTATTACAAATACATTTCATTCATGTAAAGGCTTCAGTCTACAGTTTCTTTATCCATCTTCATCATCCCAATATCCAAAAGGTGACACTGCCTTCAGTTCATACACAGGTGGAAATTTAGCTGTGTGTCTTCAGCTTTTTATCTTGTATTTTTCCTTTTCTCTTGACTCTTCCCCTGCTGCAGTGGGGATGGAACTCCACAGCCACCACAGTGCTGGCACAGGCACAGAAGCACAGATCAGTGTGGTTTGGTGTCTCAGGATTCATTAGTCTGTTGGTTCTGTGTGCCCAATGCCAGCACCATTTCCACCCCCCTCCAGACACACTGCCTAACTTAGTCGTTTATTCAGATGTTCACTAGAGGTTTCTTTGGTCTCCCTTATTGAATATTCAACTGCCAGCAGTGGGTGTAACTGCCAGTGTTGAGAGATAGTTTTATTTGCAAAAATAGACTGCTCCCTTAGGCACAATTCCTTTGTTAATGATGTTTCCTAGCCATAGGGAATTATGCAACAGCTATGAGACTAACTACTGTTTTATGTCACATTCTAATCCTTTTTCAGATTAGCATTTGTCCTTACATATGTTTTCAGAACTCAGATCTTTGGACTTACCTGTGCAGGAGGCTTACTGTGAGCAGATGAAGTCTGCATTGTGTTTCACAGAACACAAAAAGACCACTGGGTAGAAAGCCACTGGATTCTGAGCTGCACTTTAATGCTTCCATGCAGGAACACAGGATCATAGTAAGCAATGCATTTGATCATAAATGGACAATTCATATCTCAGCAGTCTTTTAAAGTAAAAAAAACCAAAACAAACCACCTAACATCTTTTTGCACATAGATTTTATTTTTTTTTGTAGGACATTATTGATAAAAAAAATACTTCATTTGCCTTTGTAGAATAGAATGGACTGATGCTGTTCTGTCTAAAGAGAATGAATGGATTTACTTTGGTCTTTATGCTTCATGCTAGCAGTAAAGATCACTAAATTGGAGGAGGAAACATGTGCCTGTCATAAGCAGCATGGTATTATTAGTAGTATTTATTTGTACTATGAACATTTAAATGTTCATCCATTGAGCCATCAACTATTATTTTATGTCACATGAAGCACAGAAGTTCTGTGAGTGAATAAATGATTTGAAGTGACCCTTGCTGTATTCCCAGGATCCAAAATAACCTGTGGCATTCATGTAACTGCAGAGGCTTGTCCTGTTCTAACAACCTCATCTTCCTCTAAAAAGAGAGGGGCTTAGCAAAAATGAGAGTAAGGTTTCTATCAGTTGTAGCAGAGGAACTGCTCACTATATGAATGTGGTTATTTTCCACAATCTTGGCTGAAAATAAATTTGAAGTGTCTGCTTAAACCTTGCAACTCAGTCTGAGGCAAACACAGGGCAGAACCTGTAGTGGACTATTTTCAGCTCTGAACATGAGCAGTTTTGTTGCTTTTGTACAAAAGTTCTGTTTGGGGTTTAAATTCTCAAAGCCTGTGAAGTTGCATTTCTCCTGTGACATTTCCAGCTCAGTAGTAAACTGGCTGACTCACAGTGAATAGGAGGAAAACTAAGAATAACAGGTTTGCTCAATAGTAAAATTCAAATGCTGTCAGGTTGGCTTTTTCTCCCTGAGTGTTCCAATCTCAGGAATATTTTGACCTAGTGACTTTGCCTATGTGCCACCTCCTACAGCAGTGCTTGACAGTTTTTAATGGGCTTGTGTTTCATGGTTAATGAGCCTGTGTTGAGCTTTCTGCTGATGTGGCTCCACTAGAGGAGGACAGGGCAGTTTGAACCTGTCAGGGGTATCTTGACAATGGGGCTGAATTTTGGAGGTACATAAGCAGTATGAAGGCTCAGCTTTGAAACTACTGCCCTGAACAAAAAAGCCTGTGCTCAGCTTTAATTATGGAGCTCTTAGTTCTCCTCCCTGATCTCTTCTGCCATTAACAGACCAGACTGGTTTTCCCTGAGAACTTTCCCTGACATGTTTATGCCCAGGATACTTCATTGCTCAAGGCTGACAAAGAACATCATTGCTACAGTGCAATATAGTTTCTGGGTTTTTTGGTTGGGTTTTTTTGTTTGTTTTGTTTTATTTCTTCACTTCTGATGTGGCTGCTCAAGAGGACATTTCTCTCTTAAGCATGCTCAGAGGAAATATGTTAATTTAGATTCCAGAATGTTTGAGTTGTGAGACTGAGAGTTGAACAACTATCTTGAGACCTGTGTAATTTTTGATACTTTGATTTGCAGAGGAAATGGCTGGGATTCTTGTTTGCTTGTCTGATGGTGGGTTCTCCAGAGGGGTCCCTCTGTTTCATGCAGAAAGAAAACCTGAAAGCTTCTTCATCCTGTAACTGCCACTGCCATCTGATAAACATATAAGGGGAAAAAAAATCTTTTCTTACCTACCCTACTTCTGTGCTAGTGAAAATCAATGTATTTCAGAGTATTTATTTTTAAACTATGTCTTTAAGAAACAAGTCAAGCTTGTCAGACATGTGATTAGTTTACTCATCTGTAAAGCTGACAACAGGTTTCATCCTTAGCTGAGGAGTGTGGGTGGAGGGGAGTTATTGGTAATGTCAGTGAAAGAAAAAATAGTTTTTGCAAAGAAAGATTGTTTCTGAAATACTAGTTATTGAATATATCCTGTTTTGAGTATGTCATAAGGCTTTGTTTCAGTGGTTAATCCATCGTTATGGACATTCCAACTTTGAACTCTCCTATCAAGTTACTGACCCTGCAGCCATGTCCCTAAGCCTATGGTACAGGAATATGCTGTTGCTTATGTAAATGCTGTTAAAGCCCAGTGGATATTCTGTTTTTGCTAACTGTGCTGGACTACACTGCCAGCATTGGGTAGTCCAGTGATGAAAGTCAGTGGAATTTCACCATTTCTGCCAGGATAAGCTGCTTCCCCCTCGTGCACCTCTTAGCAATATTACTCAACTTGTAACTTTGGGTGGTATAGTTGAGTTCTGTCCCCATAGACAGCAAATGTGAGATTAGTCAATGGTTCAGCAGTAGGGGCAGGCTGACATCATCCCTATATTGTTATGGAAACAATGAGGTCATTGGTATGTTTTGCCAAGTTAGCTGCTGCTTTGGTTGCAAGTGTCTGCCATAGCTGTGGCTGTATGGAACAGAGTAGCAGATTGTGTGGTGTTTTAAGCAGGACATGAATCACTGTGAAAATAGATTGGTTTTTTTTTTGGTCTCCCCTGCAAGTTCAGTGCATGTTCCTCAGCCAGACTCTCAGGACAGAACTTGTCTCTATGTGGAAGTCATGTCTTCCTGATTTGACTTACCCCCTCTTGCCTATACTTACATATTCTTGACTATACTCATTTGCAACCTTGATAACTCCATAAATCAGTGGAGAGAGAGGTGCATTGACTCTGGAATGATCTTTGTGGCATTGCTTCAAACACAACTG
Organism: Corythornis vintsioides; assembly: GCA_025447755.1. NCBI lineage: Eukaryota > Metazoa > Chordata > Aves > Coraciiformes > Alcedinidae > Corythornis > Corythornis vintsioides. The sequence continues at coordinate 9,168 of JAOEGS010019142.1, forward strand.
TCAAAGCAGTGCTAGGTGTGATTTACAGTGTAGTTGTGTTTCCCCTTCTCTGTTCATTGAACTTCACAATGGCAGTCAAGTGCTTTATATGCATATCTGCACATCTTTTGAAAAGATTTCTACTCTTTTACCTGTACAACAGTAAAGAACAGTTAACTGTACAGTTAAAGAGATCCCAGTGAGTTCAAGACCCAAAAGTGCTCAACATTTTGCCTGTGTATATAGAGTACTTTCCCTGCACAACTCTATCTACAGACACTTACCAGAAAGGAGAGGATCAGTCAGACTGGAAATCTGTGGCAGAGCTGGGGGCTGTACAGCTGGTTCTCACTGGTGACAGCACTGGCTCTTGCCTCACTCCTTCAAATAGCTATAAAAGCCATTTATAAAGAAAACACCTTTAAAGCTATTGGTTTGGTTTTTTTTTTTGTGTTCTCTGTGAACCCAAAAAGACATTTTTACTGTAACAGAGCATCTCCTGAGGTTGTGATGCCTGCCATTTTCAAGGAGAGCTTTTTTTAAGGACAATTACACCTTTTTTATTGCCTGGATGCACTTATATGGACTAGACAACCTCTAAAATGTCTTTCCAGAAGCATTTTTCTGTGATTTTTTGGATTGCACATCACTTCTGATCATTAAGTGATAGTTTCTAATAGGCAAAACTTCTGCAAGTCAAAATAAATTCAGTAAGAAAGGGTGGTCTCAGTATTTGACCTGTTCCTTAACAAGACCTAGCTTGGACTAGAATTATTATTAAATTCATCACACAAATTTCACAAACTTTGCTTACATCAGTGAAAAGCATCTCTCACACCAAAAATAACATCATCACAACATAGTGGATTTTCAGAACAGTGCAGGTACTTACTGGCTAACACTTACATTGTGTGCCCTGCAAGTCATATCCTGCCCTGCCAAGTGATACAAGCTTAGAAGTGGGGATGAGTTCTCTGCACAGCACCACTCTGATTTGGATAGCTAGAGTTAGTAACCAATTTAAGTATCAGTTATTTCAGGGTGTAAACATGTCTATGTTTGATCCTTTTCTATAGGTTATGCAGATAACCTGAATTATTGCACACTGGAGGGTGGAGGGATTTCCACTGCACTGCTGTGATAAGAACACCTAGAATGAGCCCAGGGTCTGCTGCACTTCCAAGATCTGCTCTGGAAACCAACAATGCCCAAAGCCAAGCTTCTCCACTTGGTTGAAGACGCAGAACAAATACTTGGAACTTGTTTGTAGGCTGTGATAAATAATTCCTGAGAGATTACTTGGAATTTGGCAATTGGTGTTCACCCAAATACACCAATGGGATTGAGGATGTGAATGTGACTGGAGCTCCCCAGAGGCAGTTAACTTTGTTTGGGCTGCAGGGGGTGGAGCCAGGTCCCACTGCTCCCAGATTAATTCATCTGGTGGTTTCTTAAGAGCTGCCTGGGACAGAAAAGCTGGAGAGAAGCCACACCTAAGCCATGAGGTCCAGGTAGGCCACCAAAAATGCTCGTTTCTTACCTGAATTTTCTGGACAAACATAGATTATATCAATCCCTGACATCAGACAAATGTTCTTTTAAAACCACTGATGGAAAAATGAGGTCATGGGTGGTCATTTATGGTTCAAGTAGCCATTTATATATTTATTATAATTATACACAACCTTGACAATCTATATTGCCATTCAAAAATAAATTGAAGTATTGTCCATTTGCACATGATCTGTCACTGAGTCCCCTTTACATACATAGTAAACATTTTGCATACTGAAAACACTGCTTTAAACTCTAACACTCCCATCTCTTCCCTACCCCCCTCCTGTGGAGATATGTTTAGACTATGTGAACGAACTTTTCCAACTATGCAACATTCAGGGACTACCACCTTTGTTATTAAACAAACCACTGCAGCACTTGGTAGAGGTGGCCAGTGGGTATGGTACAGCTCTCAATTGCATTGCCATTTACAGTGATGTCTTCACATATGACATTGCAGTGATTCCTGGTTTTCATTGTTTGATGTCATTCCTACTGACCAGGAAAGATGAAAAACAGGCCTTAATATCTGTTATCAGGCAAGTCACATAAGCACACACCCAGTTTAGTTTGCAGTGCTAACAGTCACATGGAATTGTTTTTGCTCTTATTTACAGGTTGAAGTCTGCACATTTCAACTGTGGAGAACTAAGAATTTAGCTGAGTCAGCCACCCCACCCTTTCTCTAACTACTAAAATTCCAAATCTATACTCTAAATGTTACCTTGGGAGTTGAAAATTTATGAGGCATTAACTGCCTTTTGTACAGCAACATGTTTTTTTTTTTCCTCTTTTGACAGAAGTTCCTGTCTTCTGGTGCCTGACAGGCTACAAAGTTTAGCATAACAGCAACAACAACAAAGCCTAAGAGGCAACATACTCTTCCACCCAGTTAAAGAAAACTGCCAGCTAGTGGTGGCTAATCTAAGCACCCTTAGAGCACGTGGACTGGAACTGAAGTCTGGCCAGCTGGGCTTCAGTTTAGAAGGGCTCCCACCATAATACTTGGATATGCTGTCCTCTGCAACACAAAAATGAAACCCCTCTTGTGAGGAATGAGGTTTATGAACACACTCATCTATGGGAACTGAATTTAGCTTCTCTCCCTCCAGCAGCAGGCTGGGCAATTTGAACCAGCAAACTCAGTGTATTTGTAGAACAGGTCCATGTTTTTGAAAGCAAGCTTTGGTGAATTGAAAGGCCTGGAGAACCAGAGCAGTGACAAGTGTAAAGATTCCAATGTTTAAGGCTGGAAAGTTCTCACACTAGCATCTATATCTATACCACTTAGGAATGAAGGTGTCCTACCAGCTTTCTGCCAGTTTCCTCCAATTACACTTAAACATAATCCTTGCAGGGAAAAAAATCCCTTGGAGATGAAGCATTTGAGAACACTTAGTAACAGGAAGAATCTCTGGCAGAAAGTGGAGTTCAGCACACAGAGCTGCTTCACAAAAATACTGAAAAATGTCAAATGCTGAAAATACAAAGGAATCTTAACAGACAGACTGGATGCTTCAGAGTAACAACTTTCACTTTTAAGTGGAAGAAGCAGACTCTTCATAGCACACAGGCTGTTGGTTGCAGGCCTGCCAGCTTCAGCAGTAGCTTCCCCTCCAGTGCTGCCACCCCTAAGGGAGACAAAGGCACCTTCCCCCTCCTTCCAGCACCCTGTCCAGTGGTAACACAGGTTACCTGCTGCACCTGGATCCAACACCCTCCTGCCAGTTTGGCAAGCATAGCCCAAAGGCAGTAGTTACACAGTGAAAGGACACTGCCAGAAGCAAAGAAAGAGAGAATTCTTCATTCAAATTCAGACACACATTCAAATTCAGACCCATCAAGGCAGGCAGCTGTCCTGGGTTATTTTGTCACGTAGCACCCTTGTCAGTTTCAAGAAGAGTATAAAAGTTGAACTTAAAGGGATTGTTAGAAATCACATCTGTTTATATTACATTTGAAAGAAGTTCAAAGAAAATCTTGAAGTTTAAACTACTGTAATAAAAGATGTGGGAAGGAAGCCATGAAGCCATTTGAATGCAACTAGTAGCAACTTAGTTTAGTAAAGCAAGTCACTTTTAAAGCAAGTCTTATTTAAAGCAAGACAGGAGAGAACCCATCCCCTTCAAAGCAAAAGACAAAGAAGATACTGGTAAAAGAACGTATGCTTTTTAACTCAACTTTTACTTGTAGTTGTAGACTGTGCTTAACAGTTTTAAAACCAAACCAAACCCAACACACTGCTGCCTTCACAAAGATGGTGTTGCCTCCTGTTTTACCTTCATGTGTGATGGAAGGAACATTTTCAAATATTAGAAACCCATCTTGTCCTCACCAGAAAGTCTCAATTAAGACATTCACAACAAATACCTGCTTCTAAAATACACATGCAGAGTAGATATTACTGTTGGTTCCTTAACAAAACTTGTTAGCTTTATGTTGCAAGATACTCCAGCAGCATCAGGGTAGCCACAGGGTAATCTGTAGGTTGAGTGTGATGCACAAAGCCTCACCTTCAAGCACACGTGCACATGGCTTGTGTAAATACTTGAGAACCTTCAATCTTTGTGCTGGTCAAACGTCTTTTATAACAGAACACAGATGACATTAACAAACCATACATTCACATAATCATGTGAAGCTCACCCTGGAAAGCACCATTTGGCCCTTCCAATTGGGATTCTTAACAGATACATCAGCAACCAGCTGCTGTGGGCAGCCTGTGGGTATCATTTCTCTTCACCACAGATTTGGAGACAGAGCAGATGCATATAAAAAAAACCCCAACCCTATTCTAGTACGAAAACCTTCCTACAATTTCTTGTCTTAACCCTACCTGCTTTTAAGCTTGCTGTAGAATTACTCCAGCCTTTATGCCCAAGAATTGCCTCAAACATTTGGAACAGCATTAAGCATCTGAGCATGAGCAGAAGAGTTCTGATTTAAATATGACCTTGTACCTAGTGGAGAGTTTACACTGGAGATACTGTTTGAGCTTTCTGCTATCAGGGAAGTCTACTGGACAAATTAATGTGTAGATGGGTTTTAGGAAGCCAGTACTTAAGGAATGCTACTCATTACACTGCTTGGGTAAAGCTATTAACATTGATGTTAAAGCCTGTGGGACCAAAGGTAGCTCTGTCATGCACTGACTTAGGACAACTGACACTGCCAGTGGTGTGTGACTACAGCAGCAGAACTCAAGACTGAAGTTGCAGAGCAGCTGCAGCTCTCCAAGGTCACCCAGTTTTTGTTCAAGGGCTTGAAATATGTAAACTCAAAGTGCCAGACCATCCCACAATGGATTGTGTAGAGGAGGAACAGCACAGCAAAGTGTGTGCATATCAGTCACTTGATGTCAGACACAATTCTAGCAACTTCAGCTAGCTCAGGAGGTTTCTATAGAGCTGTAAATGAGGCTCCATTTCTCTGTGAAGATATGATAAGAGTTCACCTCTACCAGCTCTAGACTATTCTGTAGCATGAACAGTGGCAGAACATGAAGAGCATAGCTGAAGATAAACTGGCTCTCAAAGCCTGAGCATGACCCTTCAGCAGCAGCAGCAAGCTTGTACAGAACTGTTTCAAGGATGTCTGGTGAACACCTAATTGCATTTCTAAAATGGAGCTCATCACTGTTACACCAGAACTGACCTCAGTCTCTTCTGCTGACTCAACAAAACCACTTTTTTCAAAGAGTAGCCCATTCCAACTTGGGTAAGAGAAATGTTGTTTGAAGTCAAAAGAAAAGGTACTTGTTCTAGCAAGTGCTACAGCACCTCAGTAACTGATGAACACATTCAGAATGTATGAACCTTGACAACATCCAAGATGGTCTGAGATGTACCAAAGGAACCAGTGCCTCAGCTGTGTAAGACAAACACTTGCATTAGATCGAGTGACCAAAAATCTTCGGTGAGTTCAAGTAGGTTCCATCTTTGGGGTAAGAATATCCAGTTTATGAGCACTTCTGCTCAGATCCTTGACCAAAGCATTTATGTGCCAAGTACCAAGGCTTCCTTCCGTAAGCTCTTGGCATTTCTTTTAAGTTTGCAAGGAACAGCATTTAAGCAACTTCAGAATCAGGGTGCTAACACCCAGCTTGCACAGCACAACTTCTGTTGTTTCTCCTCCCCTGTGCAAGTGATAGAGATACAGACTTCATTCAGAACAAAAGCAGAACTAGTAACATGTGCAGTAAGACATTTTCAAGGGCAAGCTATGGAACAGCCCTTGTATATTGTACCCCTTGCTGCTGCTGTGATTAGCATCACCCTAGCCTAAGCACAGGACGTTCCTACGGCGATGTGCAGTCAGACCCTTCCCTCGAGCTCAGCACATGGCAGAGCTGTCAGGCCAGCACTGTGCAGCTAAAATTGATAGTGGGATGGCCAGCTAAAGATTCCTTAAGCTTGGATTATTCTGGTTAGATGAAAAAGACCGTTAAGTTCTCACGGTACATCAAGAAGATGGACTAGTATGCCAACTAACCTCTATTTTAATATTTAAATTATAACAATACAATAACTAGAAAAGGTCAGTGCTTCAAGTGACGAGTTCTGCCACTTCAATTCCAATATTTTTCCAAAATAAAGATGCAATTAGATCTACACTTGAGCATCAGTAGTGCAATACAGTATCCTTTCCTGAATAAAGGAGCTGAGGTTTATCCACAATAAAAGCTTTAAATAAGGTAGATTGTTGCCATTTATATATCAATTCTGTACGTTTTGATATAAAATATATTGGGAAAGCTTCAACTGACTTATACAATCTACATTTGGCTAAAGCTCCACGTAAGCAGCATCAGTGGAAATGAACATCAGAAGTGTACTTAATAGAAAACACTTTCAAAACTACTCAGCAACAAATGACAGAAGATTGGCTAAGAATAACTGAACATCTGAGGTGTGTACCAGACAAAAAGATGGACCCTGTGGTTACTTGCACTATTGTAAGTAAGTAGAAGAAATGCAAGATTTAGTCCACTTCCATTTCTCCGGGGGGTTTGGGCTGCTGAGAAGTGTCCTTGGCTGGCTCGGGTTTGGTTTCGTTGCCGCTCTGGCCGTTCACCGGCCCGTTGTGCTCTCCGTTGGCCTTGGACTGCCCGTCATTGGGAGCCTCGATCTTCGGCTTGGGCTTGTAGATGATGGGATTACAGAAGCTATCCAATTCCTAGAAGGAAGGGAAGTGAGAGAGCAAGTTCATTTGGTGGCACAGTAATTGCATTCAACTACAACGTCTCCAATTTCTTTCAGGTTCGTAATTACCTGGAATTTAATTTTGAAGGACTGGACTTTTCAATTCTATCAAGTCCAGAAGCTTAAAATAAAACCCTTAATTAACTCAAAAGCTTCTGATCTGCTAAAAGCCTATACAGCAATCCATTTGACAGCAAGCCTGCTGTTAAAACTCAGGATATTTTCACAAGGGTTACTCAGAGGTATTGCTGTAAATCAAGAGCCAGAACTGAACATCTGTAAAACTGCTGCTCCCTCTACACGGATCTTGATAGCTTTAAAATCTCTGCAGGTGTAACATTCTAGTTTAATATAGAGCCCAAAATCTTAAGAAAAGCTTATTAGAATGCAACATATCCAATGATTATTTTTACCTTAGATTTGCTCAGTATTTCTGCCACTTTGACAACTGGATCCTGAGTTAGACTTAGTTTGTTCTGGGCATTAATTTTGCTATTCAACCAGTTCATAGCCTCACTAATGTATTTTTCAACTTTCTCCATCTCAGCAGGATCTAGGTGATCGTATTTTTCATCCTAAGGAGAGAGGCAGTTATGTAATCAATTAATAAATGCTTCCCACACAATTAAGGGTTCCATGGACACAGAGTAACATTACTACAACCAAATACAAATATTTTTAAACAAGCATTTAGCATGAAGAATGGCTGGAGAACAAAGCAGACATGATTTTTAGATGTTGAAATGTTTATCTTCAGAGCACACTGAAGTGTAGGTTAGTAATGAAGTTACAAGAAAAAAAAAATCACCTGAGATTTACTGTAGTTTAATCCCAATAGTCTTGTCAGTTATAGAAACAATGGTAACAGTCGTAGCTCAAGATACCCATTTTCAGCTGGTACAAGTCACCATAAAAAATGTGACTACATTTAATTCATATTCACATGAAGCCACAATTTTCACTAGCAATCTAGAACAGTTGTAGTTCTCAGGAGCAGAAGCACAACAGTTTAAAAAATGTAATCCTACAGTATTTCTTTCTAAACACAAGAGAGCATCTAGAGCTCAACTCAAACACCCCTAACAGTTAATTCCATAAATAATTTGCTCCTACCTTATTTTTGTATGCTTCCACTGCTTTCATAAGTAGCTGAATCTTCTTTCCCAGTTCATTTAGAACTTTTGGTCTCTCTTCATGTTCCATGTATCTTTCCTGAATAGGCTGCCCAAATTTCTGGAAACATAAGCACAGAGATCTTAAGAAAACAGAAATTTACTTCAGTCTGGTGAATGTGGCATTGGAAGGAAGGCTGCTTTTAACTCCTTTCCTCATCTATTCAAGAGGTTAAATCTTTGCATTTTGCTTAAGTGCAATAAAAAAAGCAGAAAAGTTTAACTACAGCAGTAGTGCCTAAGTATTCTGCAGTTATATGGAGCAAAAAAGTATTTGGAACAATGCATTTGGAAGAGAAACAACACAATTTACACATGTGTGGTATACTTTTCAAGTAGTTCATCTGAAAATTTCTAGTTTTATCCACTGTGTGTTTTTCCCTTCTCTTGAACTCTGGTATCCATGCAAAAAGGCAGCTGCCAGAATCCACACTGTTGTTTGCATTAGTTACCCCTTCCCTAAAGGGAGAGGAACAAGAGCCCAAAGAGCTGGAGACAACCAGTAGTTGGGTCACTTCATCAGCAGGCACATTTTCCCATTACATTATCAAAGCCTGATGTATTTTTGGTCATTACTCATCACCTGATGCAGTGGAATGTAATGTTAAAGCACCCTTCAGCCTTAGACAGCAGACCAAGAATTCAGTTTTATGATACACATATAAGAAAAATCACTAAAAACAGGAAAACCAGAGCATCTATTCTGCAGAGTAACTCTGAATAACGGGGACAGCAAATCACTGAAAAGTCTGTCAGATTATAACAAAGACTAACATAAAATTTCCCACTAAGTAATACTTCTGTTACTAGTGAGTCAGCTTCATTTTTACTGTTTTCAAATTAGTAGCAGAACTGACATGAAACAAACTGCATTTCTAGTTCTAAATATGATGTTCATTTCATAACTAAGCTACATCCACTACAACCTGAATGTGCATGCTTGAAAAGTCATGGATTTACAAAACTCTCATACTGGGTATACACACAAACATCCCTCATTAGAGGAACTTTGCTTATTTAGCCATATTTATTTAAATGCCCCCACACCCAAACGCACCATTTTTCTAGAGAATAAACTTAAAACCTTACTCTTAACTCCTGAAGCTTATCCATGTATACTTGTTTTGGTTGGTCCTCTCCATCTTCATAAAGCCAGTTTTCTGTGTCCTCCAACATCAAGGTCAGCTTGTTTGAATCCTAGGAAGCAAGGCAGGGACATTCTAGTTCAGAAGGGAACATGACAGATGAGATTTCTCCCACCAGCACAGAAAGAAACCCTCTTACTGGAAAAACAACTCAGTTTACAATATTCCAAGTGATAGTGAAGGAAACCAGTAATTAACAGACTTCAAAGTGAAGATTATACTGAATTAGAAGAGGCAGCACAACTCTACTAATCTGATTTGCAAGTGAAGTTTACAGGAGTTCCCCAGCTTCAGGACTGATACGAGAACATATACACCTTGCCTCTCACTGTCACATGGGGAGTTCTGGTTCTCTGCTAGCACAACAGAAAAACAGACAAATTTGGACAACTATATGTATAGCTGAAGTTAAAATTATTTTAGTTGCACTCTAAAGGCTATAAACTAAGATTTTTACCTTCAAATTTTTAGAAAAATATCTAACCCTGTAGCTTCAGCAAGATATTGTTTTGAAATTGGTATGGGAAAGGCAGCATCACACCCTTGAGCTTCTACTGGAAGGAGGCCTGTACAGTGTTGCTGGCCAGGTAACCCAGAGAGCAGACTGAACTGCTGCTGGACACTTGCTTTTTCAACAACTGGTTGTGCCCCAGCTGCTTTTCTTTAGACAGCTGTTTCAGAGAAATGATTGTAGGACAAAGTCTTTTAGTACTGCTATTTGCAAAAGCCCACTGTACAGCTTCCTTGATCACCTCTTACTTGGACTTCAACAGCATCATGAGCTCAAAATAGTCTTTAAGTGGGGAAACCCATTCCTAAACTGATTCAATTAGACAATAAAACAAATCTACAGACACTCAGCTTCTGCTCTTTTTTCCTTTTATTCCTACCCACACACACCATTTATGGGCTCATAGTGATCCATCCTGCCTTCCTACCCCCACCACTGGATTTTTCTTTTTTGCCCACATCCAGAATCTTTCCTTGCCACTGAGAAACTCCTCAAGCAATACAGAACTCCACATGCTTGCATGTTAGATCTGAGTGTACTATGAATTTCACTTCTGTTCATCCATTCCATGTTCCAAATCAAGTCCCAGAGACCTCTGCAACAACCACATAACCCACACCCAAAACTTATTAATACAATGGATTTTTTTTTCCAACAGTTGAAACATTTAGGTGAGTCTTACTTCTTCAGTGATGAATTTCTCAAAGACACCACACAGTTTGTCTCTGAAGTCATACACATATTCCTCAACAGCATTCTTAGCATCATTTCTTTCTTTCTCAAGCTTGTCTTGCATCATCATCTTCCCCTAGGGTGGAGAAAAGCTCATTTGAAACTCAAAGCATATCAATTGTCAAACTTAACAATTACTCTCTTGAAACTATACCTCACAGCTTTAGAAAAGCCTGATAATTCACAGCTACTGATCAGAATTTTTGCCTTTAAATCATCTTCAGTGCAAGCAGAACTGGAACAGGGGGAAAATGAGTTCATATTTGGAAGCTGTTTGGCAAGTGCTTCTATGGAAACGGATCAGATAGATCCTGATGACCATCTGACCACCACAGACAGGACCAGAAGTAGACAAGTGTTGACTGGCTAGGAAGTCCCTAGGAATCATTCTGCCCTACAAAACATTGTTTTTCAGACTTTCAGAGAAGAGGTGATGCTGTTGGGATCTTCACAGACAGGGTACCTAGAACATTCAGAAAGGGTCCTCTAAAAAAATGAGTTTGCTACTGTTATAATAGTTTCTGTGCGACTAGAGGAACTAAAATGTGTTTTAAGAACAGAGCTTCTGTAAAGTGCAAAACCACACTACTCCTGCATACCAGTAACACACTGTGAAGCCTTTACTGGCAATGCCCAGCATTTCCTGCCTAAGGACAGAACTGATACTTCAGCTACCAGCTCCAACTCAGACATCTAGGTAGTTAAGTCCAGAGAAACTGAATTTAACCAAAACACTCAACCAAACCCCTAACAATGAAGGGCAAACCCCAAAATTTCTGAATTAAATACTTCCTGGTTAATGATTTCCAGTGACACAGAGTGGTCTCTGTGTGCTGCTTACCTCATTTTCTATATAGCTATTGATGAGATCCTGTCCCAGCTGTCTATAGAGGCTTGCCTGGATAGGTAGGTCAATACTCTTAACTTTTGCTTTAGCCTTTGGCTGGGCTGGATGATCTTGCTTGTCTCCAGAAGCAGCCTATAGAAAGATTTTTAATTCAGTAATAGAAATGTTACTACAGTCATGCTCAAAAAAGAGAAAAATGAAGCTAGCAAAACAACTACAAATTAATCATATGTAAATGAAGCACCTGACTATTCCTCTAATACTCAGAATCATCACTACCTTACTTTTTATCCCAACTGGTAGAATTTAATTTCATTAAACATAAAAGCTGCTAAGAAAACTTGTTCAAAAGTTAAGGGCACCACATATTCTACTTGACAATATTTCCTAAGTTTCCTAGATTCCATCTTCACTAGAAGACTAACAACAGAAACTTAATTCCATGTCTTGATCATATACTCTGTTGAAAATCCACATGCTAAGGTAGGATTCCTAGCTTAACCATTTCAGAGTAGCTGTGCTCCTCTAAATACAGTCCCATGATTAATGACTTTGAGAATGCTAGACAAAAAAAGTCCAAGGGAAGCAACATTACATTTCCTTATCAATACTGAATACTAACTTTTGTTTCAGTTCCTGCATTTTCAGTTTCCTCATCTGCTTGGTTCTGTTGTTCAGCTTGATTTTTCTGAATACCTTCATCTTGATCAACCTGCATTTTATCCTAGAAAAGAGTTAAATAACTGAATGCAAACCTTTGCTGTATGATTCAAGACAGACAATAGATGGACTTAAGAATTTCTGATTCCCACCATTTAAACAGGCATTTGAATATGGTACTTGTATTCACATCCTCCTCAGATTACTGACAAGTCTACTCTGCCTGCCCCCCTTGAAATCACTGCAATCTTGCCATCTGCCCCACTACAGAATTCAACTTCACCTTGTGAAAATTCAGTTTTAAATTAGAAATAATGTATGCAAAGAACAGTCTAGAAACACACCACCACCACAAGCAGTAATAGATTCTCTATGGAACAGCCAGAACTTTGACCTCCTACAATTTTTCACCTAAACTTTACAAAGTGTGTAATCCAAAACAGAAATAATTTTGTTATTGTAACCATGACTTTTATTTGTTTTATGGGATGAAAGTAGGAGCCTCTTGGAGATTTGTCACTTCAGAGTGGGGAAAAAAAAATAAAATATTGACTGTTCTTACTGTTCACACAGAAAAGGTAACAACTGGAAGGAACTGGTTTGCCTACACAAAAAAGCTAGAGGGGGTAAAATAATATAAATACCACAAACCTCCTCATCAGAGTCGAGGGAATCATCCTCAACAATGAAAGGCAATTGCTGACAAGCACCATTGTAAAACAGAACAGGTGTTAGATGGCTGGGAGTAGTGCAAAGGGGAAGCCTGAGGATGGCAGTGGTTCCTCCTGTGCCAAACCCAGTGTGCTCATCTTAAACCCTTACAGGCCTGTCACACTCAGTTATGGCACTTGCAACCTTTTTTTCCACTTGTATACATCCATTAGATGCAGAGCACTCATCCACAAGCAACTGCATCATCTTGGGCATTTCAAACATACTCCAACTCCTGGCAAACAGGATAATATTTCAAGGGCTGCTTTTATTCATTATGCAATGCTAATTGCATAACCACTTGCTCCAATTCCTGTAGTATATTCAACTCAAGTGGGAAAAGCTGCTAAGGACAAGTTCTATAAGGTAACATCAGGGAATACAATCCCCTCCTTCCACTGAGCAGCTGAGGGCTTGATTTCTGTCCATCCTTACTCCATAAGAGAGCTCCCCCCCCCCTCCAATATGTCCAACAGCCTGTAAGACCAGATCTGTACTTTGCAATCTCAGAAACACAGCAGGAGTGTGAAACAGCACCTTGCCCACTGCTTTATCCTCTTTTGCCTCTACACTATTATCTCTCTCCCCTGGGAGCTGTGATAACTATAATCCCAAGCTCTAGAAGGACTCAAGAGAAAAAAAGGCAGGCTGCTGAGGCCACTGCCAGTGTGGCATTCCCAGCTGCACAGTGCTCCCTGGCACCCCATCCTCAGCTCTGCAGTGCCCAGTGCAACAGCTGCACCTCACTAATCTCAGTGACCTCCGCTTTCTGTGTGTGGTGCACTACCAAAAAAGCTGATCTTCCTTGCACTGAAGAACATGATTTTGTTCATTTCTCAATACTAGGGATAAAGCTGCTTCACATTTATTTCCATTAATAGACAGTTTGTAAGATCTACCAGTGCTGAATTACATAAAGTGCCCTTAGTGAAAGAATTTACAAAGAACAAGTTTTCTATATATAAAACAAAAAAACCATCATCTTTTTCACAGTGAAAATGTAGTACTTGGTGAAAACCAAACCTTTAGAATTCATCTGTGAACAGACCCACTAAATATGCTGCTACTTGACAGCAACACCAGATGCTAAAACTAGTAGAGAAAGAACAATAAAAAAGTAAATTACATTTTTCTTTAAATTTAATCTGGTTTTACTTTTTTTTTTTTTTTTTTTTTTTTGCTTTTCAGTGCCATAACAATACTTTAACAATAAATATGGAGAAATGTGTTACATAACTGATTAAATAATTTAGTGGTGAAGAAGTAGCTATAATGTCAATATATAATAGCTATATGCTAATAATGTCAAAAGCTACATGCTAAGACTGAATCCCCAATTACAAGGGGTGTAGATATTAACCAATGTACATACCAGGTCATCTTCTCTGCCTTGGTTCTTACTGGCTGACTCAGTGTCCATAGGTGTATCATTGGGATCCCCCTCCACGTTCTGCTTCTCGATGACGGAGGCGTTGGCCACGCTGAACAGGCCGTGGATATTGACCCGCACTTTCACCTTCACCTTGGAGTTGTCCCCATCCTGCTGGGGACCAACATTCTGAATGGTGAAACGCCCTGGAAAGAACAAAGATGCTTTAGTGGTTGTTCCAAAAAATTTCAAGAGGGGAAAAAGCCAACAAGTTTTTGCTTTACCTGTATTTTAATTAAAAGTCAAAATAACACTTCAGTGTTCTACTTCTCTGTTGCCTTCTTTAACCATCAAACTAGAATACTTGATTAATCCGGAATAGTTTTTCAACCACCTAACTCAAAGTTTGCCCTGAAAAATGACAACAGTGGCAAAAATTCTATTTGAACTTGGTGACATGGATGCACTCAGCATTTTGGAGAACAAGACCTGCTTATCAAGGCTTCTGGAATCAGTGAGGTTAATAATTTGTTCTTCAGCTTAATGGAAACTGGAGTGTAAATGAGGCAGGCTATGCATGTGTAAAAGAAGACTGTTCTTTCCTACAGACAGGCTTCTTGCACGGACAGCTGAATAAGTAGCATCAAACTTCTGACTCATTCACCAGTAAATAAAATTCTGAATTAATGGAAAGACCCTCAGGAGTCTACTAACAACTGCAAGTAAGGTAGTATTAGTATGAATAGGTTTCCTGAGCTGTCTCATCCTCTAGACATACAACTCATGCTTAAGTTCAGTAAATTTCTATCTTGTATGTTCTCAGATGAAGAGAAAGACACAACAGATAACTGTCAGGAACTGTTCCTTTCATACAATTTCTTTGCAAAATCCAGGCTGGCAGGCACAGGAGATCCTTATTCATTTGGTAAGGGCTGGAAGAGCCAGAGAATAGATCACTAAACTCTTGGCACCTGCTTCTTCTAGCCTATTCAGAAACAGTGAAGACAGGCAGAAGGAACAAAGTACATATTTTTAGGAACCACCACAAGAAAACGTTGATACCATTTGATCATTCTATCTAAACCAAAATGATTGTGCTGAGCCTTTCTAAAGAAACCAGGCTTTTCTGTAACCTAGGAAACACAGAAGTAACATCTTCAAAAAAGGAGAAGCACTTTTCCCATAATGAACAGGAGCTGGGCAGGGGGTTTTTATTCACATGGCCTTACCTATTCTGGAGTCAGGATAAGGCACTTCATGAGGATGGGTATAATAAGCTTCCAGGTCAAAAGGCTCTTTCTTGTGAAAAGTAATTACTTTGGAGAAGGGAGCAGCATGGTTCTTACTGAAGACTTCACACTCCCTAAAAGCAGTAGAATATTAAGTAAGGTTAAACCACTGAGCATAATGTAGTAAATAATCAAAACCAAAGTGTGTTAATGATCAGCAGCCAGGCTAACCAAGCAGCTAAATCATTTAGTTTAAGTTAGTTTGTGAAAAGCTGCAGGTTAAAGGCCTGTGAGTCTCCAAGCTGGACTATGCATTCTGTATCACACCTCCTGAACATCACACCCATGTATTTTTAATTAACAACTTATTTCCTATTATTAAGCAGGAATCATAAGCTAAGAGGTGTAATGCAAAACAACCCTTCAAAGTCTGAGGCCTGTTCTCTCTCACAGCTCATTTCCTTCATGTACACAAACCCACACTTTTTAGTAGTCACCATACAACTCACCCTGTTCCTTCTTCGTAAGATGATTTCCATCTTAACGTTATAGAGTAAGGAACAACATCTGTGATGGAAAACTCTCGCACTTTAAAAGCTGGGGAAAGAATTGCACACTAGAAAACAAAGACCAAAATTTTATTATATCCATGCAGTCAAACAGCAAGTACAAGAATTACTGCCTAAATGCAAAAAGGCTACAAAGCATACAGGTCTCACAGAGATCCTGCTTATCACAGAACCTTTATTAATAATAGAGACTTCCTATGCTCAGAAGAAGTTAATTGAGCTGACTTAACTAAAGTAACAGATGCTACTCCCCCAGTGATTGTCAGTAGAGAGACAGCAAAGCTTCCAAGTGACTACACAGAAGTGGAACACCACGATCTGGGTCATCACATTTAACAGTGTCTCTAAAAGACCATCCTTCTAACATGACAGAGCAGCAAATGAATCAACCCAATACTGTAATTTGACATGGTGACTGTCATCAGCTGTTAGAACAGGTAAGAGACTACATCTTGTTTCAGCTATAGCAGCTTTTGCTTTGGTTGGCTCTATTTCATTAGCACATGAAGTCAAAGCAGCAATACTGAAGTCTCATTTCAGTAACCATACCTGCAAGGCACAGCCTCTTGCAACAGCTTCATCAGCATTTAGCGTGGTGCTTATCTCTTTACAGAAAAAGTTAGAGATCTGTTCCTTGACTGCTGGAATTCTAGTAGCCCCACCTACTATTTCTATACTGTAGATATCTTCACGCTGAAGTTCTAAAAAAGAGAGTGCAGGGCCTTCAATTATCAAGGTACCAAAAAGCTTTATTTGGACAAAATGACAACAAAAAATATAGGAGTTCTCTTATCAACCTGACAAGCACAAAATATATTCAACATCCAACAAGATCTTTAAAACCAGGTCACAACATGACCTATTCAAACTTGGTCCCTTCTGCAGACTACTAAATTTTCTAATTGTGTAATCCCAGAAAACACAGAGCAAATCACCAACAAGAACAGCTACTTTTCAAATATATTGACCATGAGCATCCCCTTTCTGATGTGCATCAATAGTGAGGAAACTGGGTTTTCTCTGGGAGCCCTGTACTGCTGGACTATACCTCACCCCTTCCCAGACAGTAAGAAAATCAAAACCCAAATATACCTAATTTAATGTCTGGCTTAATTCTGTTGCCAATAAAGAAAATCAAACCCCTTAACTAAAATATGCATAATATATTAGACTGTGCTTGCAGTGTAGTTTTTAATTCTGAATTCTAGATGTGTATATCATGATCTCAAACAACTGTCAGTCCTGGAACAGCTCTGCTCAGATGCTTTCTTCCTATATTAGCTATCCATACAAGCCACAAAATAAGCAGAATTCTTCCCTTTCTTTTAGTCGAAGGGTAAATTTTTCCTTCCTGTGAAGTCTAATTCTCTCCTATACAGTACGTTAGGCAACAAAAAAAAAATAATTAAAAAATATTCTTTGCACATGCTTCAGCTAAATTACTTCAATAAAGTATTGCCAAATTCTCAGGTCAGTGAGGACATGTATGTATTGCATATGGAACAGGCTGGCCAGACAACTGCAGTGAAGAACAGTAGTTTTTCCCATTATGGATTTGGTTTGTTTTGTGTTTTTCAATAAAGTATTGCAGAGCAACCAACCTTATCCATGATACAGGGTGAAGGAGGGTCAGTAAGCCAAGGTTGCAGAGTGATCTGTGCACTAAATGAGGCAGGAATGGGATCATGCATACATGGCAAGCATATGAATGGAACTTACATTTAACTTTTCAGTACTTAGCTTTGCAATTCTAATAAATACAAAAATATATTGAAAAGATAATCATTAAAGTGATCTAGGATAACTGGATTAGTAGTTTTTCTTCAACCCAAAGCAGCACCTCAATGAACTCCTACTTACTAGCTTGATCCATGGCTGCTCGTAAGGGAGGCTCCACTCTGGACAGAAGGGCAGCACACAACTGCTCAAACTGAGCTCTGCAGAACACAAAAGCACATTAGAAAGCAGCCCAGACACCACACTCCACTGCACTTCAGTGAGCACACCACACTGTACCTGTTCATCTTACTGGAGACATCGAGGTCATTCATGAAGCACTCGATATTGAGGGGAAGGTCAGAAGCATTTGCACTCATGAGCTTCTTGAGTTTTTCACACTCTTGATACAATCTTAACAGTGCTCGGGGATTCTCTTTTACATTCAGTTTGTATTTTGTCCTAAATTCTTCAGAGAAGTAGTCTACCAGTGCCTCATCAAAATTCCTGCCACCTACAAAAGGGTCAAAGGTAGTAGCCAAGACCTGCACAGAAGTGAAAGGATGAAGATGAAGCATTATTAGACAATGCTTGTTTAGATAAAAAGATAGGCTTCCTACAGACATGATTCATAGATTCATAGATATTAGGGGTTGGAAGGGACCTAGAAGATCATCTAGTCCAACCCCCCTGCCCAAGCAGGATCACCTAGACCAAGTCACCCATGAGTTAGCATATGGAAAGAACAGGCTTGACATGGGAAAATTCTGTGGTTTTCTCACCACCTTCTATGCAGTTGCCAGACAGAACAACCTAAAAAGACCTCTTCCTCAATTATTTAGTTTCTGCCCTCTGCAAATAGAAAGTTTCCACATCTACCGTGCTGTGTTCTGTAATGCTGCAGCCCCTACTCTGCTTGCTAGCTCCACTAAAGGACAGGCAGGCTAGGACTATTTGGTCATGCTATTCTCTTGTAGTCAAAACAGAAACACTTGCTGTCATCTTTCTCATCATTTCAGATTACTATGGTTTGCTGCTAAAGACAAGATTACAAAAACATTCAGCCATTAGCAGCTCAGAGAAACATCTCCAAACCAGGAAGCAAAGACTGTTCAGTTTTACTTGACATCCTATGGAATTTAGATTTAGAACCATCACTGATGTCAGGAGAACAAAAAATAAAAAATAGTCATGCAGCAATTCAGGGAGCTCAACATTTCATGGAAGTAAATCAGTTGCACAATGACAGTACTTCTGAGACTACCAGAATATGCAAGTATTTCAGTGCTGTAACATGGCACAAAAACTGCAGTATGCTTAGTTGTCAAGCACTTCTAAAACCACACTTTGGGATATTTTATTCCTGCATTTTACAAAAAAAAGATATGCTAAAATAATCAAAAAATAACAAAAAAAGTTTTTATATTCAGATTTTCAGAAATATTTGCTGTGGATAATTTATATTAAAGATGCCATTTTTCACAGAACAGTATTGTTCAATTAAATACTTCAGGAGTATGGGATTTCCCTGTAGGAGTTAAAAGATTACCTTCAGTTTTCCCTTGTTAAAAGCACAGATGGAAACCTGATAGGCAGAATGCCCCATATCTACAAAGACCACATTTCTTGGCTTCTCTTCCAAGGCTGGCAGATCTTGCTTGTAAATTCCATAGGCTAGAGCAACTGAAAAACACCAAGCCACAGGAGCTGAGAGAAAGCTGTATACACATCTAAAGCATGTATTAAAAACACTACCACAAGACAGACACTAATTGTGTTGACTCTGAACACCTCCATTACTATGCTCACATAGAACATCAGGGCCAAAAAGGTCACAGGTAGTATGAGATCATTATGTGTAGCCAACTTTTTTTTTTTTCTTAGCATTTTCTCTATAGTTTTACTACCAAAATTACGTGAATGAACGTGAGGTAGGAACTGTTCTGTATAACCCAACATCTCCTCCCCAGAACTGCATGCTGCAGATCTTCAAATCATCAACTTAAAGTCAGGAGCTTACTCAAAACCAGCCCATGAGGCAAGTCCTAGATCTGCTTCTATTTAGGAGTTATTGTTCAGATATAAAGCTGCTCATCACAAAGGAAGTTGAAACATTGATAAGGTGGGAAACAGGTATGAAGTGAAGGCTTAACACTCCTAAAGCATCACCTTGTATTTCAGTTCTGCTTGTAGCCAAATTAATATGATCATTTGTAAAACTGCAGATTCTTATGTTTACACCTCTCCTTTGAAATGTTTTAACTCAGCTTTGCAACAACACTGAAGCACACTCAAGAGAGAAATGGTTTAGAAGACTAGTTCATAAGAATTTAAGATTTCCATGTCAGCATTCATTTGGCAAGACTGAGACTGACTAAAAGCAAGAAGAACTTAAATGAGAAAAAACTCTCCTAGTTTAAAAGGTTTCAAGTGAAGCCTACAGTATGTCTATAGACTTCACTGAAACCAGAAGGGAACTAAAATTACTTGAAGATACAACAGTTGTGACACTGCTACAGCTGACAGGATTGCCCCAAGTTTAAACTGTCATTATCCCACAGACTTTTGCTCAATATGGGTTTTTAAAAAAATAAGAAAAAGAGCAATAAGAAGAAATCACAGTGCAAGTGGTTGCTAAAGAAAGATGATCACCAAGTCTGCTTTCAAAAACAGCTCTGTAAAAATACAGTTTGTATGGAAGCACCTTTTAAACCATACATACTAAGTAATTAAAAATGAAACATATTTGGAGTACACGTTAAAATTTCCATTCAATGTGTTTCACTTCCAATAAATAAAAGCTTAACAGTAAAATATTTCTCTAATACTTCCATGAGATCTAGTTTTACTCCAGCACACCTATCCTTCAGTAAGATGAAAAGAAAATTAGAAAAGCCCACTAGACACCTATGTAAAATGAAGTATTTACAGACACAGGTTACATTTGATAATTATTATTACTATTTAATACAACAATTAAGAATTTAGGTTAGGTGCACACCACTACTGCATCATCTATAGATTCTGAAGCTAACTCAGGCCTTCCAAATAGACCTGCTACAGCTCCAAGGTCTATCACAGAAGTAAGCACAGACACCAGCTTTTATTTCCAGCAGCAGAGCAGCTATTTTCAAGTGGCACCGTGTTCCAGTTAGCAAACCCAGCTCTCATCAATATCTTCTAAGTACTGTGCACCACCTCACCAAAATAGCTGCTGTGTTTCCAGTTCCCAAGCTGGATTGGGCAGTAGTAGCCTCAATAGCTTTCCCTAAGATCCTGATTGTGTAACAGGGAGAACGTCACCACCCTCACAGATTCAACAGCCTGAATGAGTATAAAAAAACCCCAACAGAACACCAACAGAAAAAGCTGCTGCCCTTTACCTGCTGTAGTTTCATTCATCAGCTTCAGACAATTTAATCCTGCAATCTGTGCAGCTGCCATTACAGACCTTCTCTCAGCATCAGTGAAGAAGCTGGGTACCTGTTTCCAAAAAAATAGTTACATAAATACAGACTTCAAAGAAATCAGACTTACCCATTAAGCAACCCTATATATTTCAAAACCAGAAGAAACTGTTACAAGCTAACCTCAGATTAATAAGGCAGCCTGAAAAAATCATTTATTAAATGAATGTAGGCAATTCATTTTAGTGCATATTTTATTTAAAATTTCAGAATCTGACCAAAAAAAATGCAGTGGCATGCAGAGCTCTTTTAAACAAAATAGATTTAAGCACTTAAAAAAGGAAAATGTTTTCTCCAATGCTTCTGAGTAGTCTTTGATCTTAAATCATTAGCAGCTTCTGAAAACAGAAAAAAAGTCAACACAATAAATATTCATATATAAGCCCCAAAATTAGTTACTGCAGCAGCAATACAGTAGTGCTAGAACTAAACTGTGTTACAACAGAACCTGTATCCCTGCTTGAGCTCCCACATCTGCCATGGCACCAGCTCACAGGGCACTACAATACCCAAATCCACCAAAAATAGCTGAAGCACAATCAGAGCCTATTTAGAAACTGGCTGCCATCATCTGGCAGATCTCCAGCTCCAGTCAAGTGTAAGAGACAGAGCTACATTCATAGTGTATCTTGTTAGCTACCATTGCCATGTATTACCAAGGATCCTTGTTTGTGTGGGAGGTATTCTCTCCAAGTGCCTTTGAATACCATAAGGAAATAAGGAAAGAGATCAAAGAGGATTTCTAACAGCTAAAGCTTTCCTGTTTCCATGTCTGTCTGAGAGAAGGAAGAATCACAACACTTCATGCCCAGACTTCTCACTAGAGCAAGAGCAGAAGTGAAGGAGTAAACAAAGACCATGGGAAAAGCAGACACTTGAGACTTCAAGTAAGGAGCAAAACCTCATCTTTTAACTCCTCCCTGCTGCCCCAAACTCACCTGCTGTGAGTTACTTAACTGTAAAGGTGCGTGATCATGTGCTTGGATTTGTTCTGGAGTATAAATAAGTTTGTTGCAGCCTAATAAAGTTGGAATTTAGCTTGCATCAAGCTGTCCCTGTCCCTTCCATTGCAGCAAATGGTGACCCCGACGTGATTCGCTTTTAATCGTCCAGGGAAGGACGACCGGCTGCGAGTCTCTGGGAAACTGAGGAATTCTGCTGCAAGGAAGAAAGTTGCAGGCCCGCAAGTCATCACCTCCTCTCGATTGGTAGGTGAGCCCAGAGAAAATCATAAGGTATGGGAAGAAAAGGATCTCATACAGAAAGGGACGTATATAGGCTCATTAAGGAGCTGGTAAACAGCACGAAGATATTTTAGGCCATGGCGTGAATTTAGTGTTGAATTGGTCTTGTGACATTTTCTGATGTCATGGAAAATAGTATCTTTGCAACAGAACTGTGGGGCTAAGGCAGGTGCTTACGCCGTGGCAGACTGTTTTTGAAGCAGTTAAAAAGCAAGAGACAGGGAAAAAATAGAGCAAGAGGTGCAGTCCACTAAGCTCAAAATGCCCCCGTGACCTCTGCCTCCTCAGTGCCCTCCGCTTCTCCTGGGACCACCTCGACCCTGCCCGTGCCTAAGGCTCAGTCACGCCCAAAAAGCACAGCTGTGATGGTCTCTCCTGGTGAGGATCCCTTTAACCCAGAACAAGAACTGGACTTACATCCTCCCAATGACCATGATCCCCGGGTGGTATGGGCTGCAATTAAGAGGCAAGTGTTGGCTGAGGGAGACTTGCCGAATGGCAAATCGTATTGTAATTCCTCCTCAGCTGGCAGCTACACCTACCAAACTTATTACAGCTCCTGTCCTGTATAACTGGGGGGGGGGAAGCTCTTAGCTTTTCTGTAACTAAGAAACTTCATAGATTCATAGATATTAGGGGTTGGAAGGGACCTAGAAGATCATCTAGTCCAACCCCCCTGCCTGAGCAGGGGCACCTAGACCAAGTCACCCAGGAACAGATCCAGGCAGGTCTTAAGTGTCTCCAGAGATCCAGCTTCTAGGGGAGTTCCACTGCCATTGAAATGCACCATTACAAATCCTTCTGTCAAAAGTGTTCGCCATGTTGCTGTGGATTATGGGATTGGGTCACATTATTTTGCAGGACTGTTGGACTCTGTATTTGATGCTGCTATCTTTATATATTGCTAAAGAGAACTCTAAGAAATTACTTAAGTCCTTTCCTATTAAGAAGCCTATGCTTGTAGAAATGCTTGATGCTTGTAATCGCCTTGGTACAACAGAGCATAAATATGAAGCCATGGCTGCTGCTTTTGTCACCATGCATACTGGACAAACACCCACGGGATGCTTTGGCTGTGGAAAGCCAGGACATATTAAAAGAACTGTCCCAAAGGGCAGAAGAGCGCAGATCAGCACCGTGCCCTGACACAAATGATGCCGACCGCTCCACCCTTCCCAGCAAAGCAACTTGAGGCTTACACACAGCCACAGCAGACCATGCAGGATTGGACCTGGAAACCAAGCATGCAGTAACTTTAATGGACTCTTTTGTGCATTTGGTGGACACTAATTTTGAAGGTCTTCTGTCGGCAAATCAAGCTGCTTTGATTTTAGGGAGATCATCAACCACATTAACAGGACCGTTCGTTTTGCCAGGAGTTATTGATTCTGGTGAGACAGAGGTTAAAATTATGGTTTGGACTCCCCTTCCTCCCTGTATAATTCCAGCGAGTAGTGGGATTGCTCAATTGCTTTTGCTTCCTAGAGACAGTATGGACTCTTGTGTGATTAAAAAGCGTGTGGGGGAGTTTGGGTCTATAGGACCTCCAGAGATTTGTTGGACACAGTTCGTGTCTAGTGAGAGAAGAAAAACGTGATGCCCTGATGCAGTTAGTTAATGAACAACCGGCTCAGGGGCATGTTGTATCTTCCACTGGACCCTGGATTGCCCCTGTCTTTGTTACAAAAAAATAGGCAATGGCGTCTGCTCCTTAATTT
>JAOEGS010019143.1:0-14843 GCA_025447755.1 Corythornis vintsioides
GCTTTTATTTCTTGGGACACCAGAAAGGAGAGTTTTGCCCTCTTTCTTCTGCTCCTGTTCCCCCCCCCCCCCCCCCCCCTCCCTGTTCCGCCCCGCCCCCCCCCCCCCCCCAAGTGAGGACAACTCCCCTCCATTGTGCTGGACATGGCTGCAAAGGTTCATGCTGGGGCATGCTGGGGCTTGCAGTGCAGGCTCCAAGCACCCCTTGTGCAGACCCGCTTTCCTGTAGTCTCATGGTCAAGACACTGAAATCTCTGGAATGCTTTCTTGAAGATCTATGTTGAGGTTCTGGGTGTTGGCCCAGGGGCTGTGCCAGAGGAGCCCCTTGCTCTGTTTGTTCAGCACTTGGTATCAGCAGGACAGCAGCATCAGCAGGACAGTGGTCTTGGTGTCAGCACAACACACGAGAGGCTGGCAACCACAGAGGATGAGCCCAGATGCCCACTCTGCACCCCACTTTGCCCCAGGGAGAGGATAAGGACACAGGATGATCACTTCAGAAAGACCACAGATGAACTAAAGGAAGCCTCTTGCACCAGAAGCACAACCAGCTGATGGCATCGTGTCCCCAGGGGCTCTCAGAACAGCCCCCAGTGCACACCCAACCCAAGAGGTGTCCAGTGAGAGTTGGTTCCTTACCCAAAGGGATGAGGACAAGCAGGTACCACCCGATGAGCCCTCTGCCCCAGCAGGTACCCAGCCTCTCTGATCCATTTTGCACCAGCTCAGCCCCGTCTCGTTCCCACACATCCCTCCTGGAAGGCAGTCTGCATAGGGAGATGCTGTCCCTGCTGGGACAAGCCCAAAGCCCAGATTGTCCCAGGGCAGGGGGGATGGCAGGGAAGCACTAGCTGGCTCCCGAAGCTTCGGTGCCTCCATCAGCGCTGCTGATCACAGGGCCAGGGTCATGGGGCCACCCAGCAACCTGCTGAGCCCAGCTTTCCCGGGCATAGCTGCTGGTGGGCAGCCTTCCAGCTGCCTTCCCTGCTGTGCTGCAGGGCCGGGCAGCAAACATGAGAGAGTCCTTGCTGCAGAGGAGGGGATTTTTGGAGAGGAGCAGCAACTGGGTGGATACTGATGCTCCCAGAGTGCTGATGGGTTCCTGGATGGGGTAAATAGCAAGACGTGTAAATAGCAGACACCAAGAAGTGTACAAGGAAAATCCTGGACAGATAAATCTGCACAAACTATGAGGTTTGGGGTAGGGGTTTGGAAAAGGTCTTCAGAAATTACACCACACTGAGCAGCACGTTCATGGTGAGTGCAGGGTGCAAGGGCACTCAGCAAAACCCGCTGCTGAACGCCTCAGTCCAGGGCCACGTCCCCTCTACAGAGCCAGCGTCCCAGCCCCACAAGACTTCACACGCCATTGCCTCAATGGTTAGGTGGTCCCTTCCCCAGGCACCTGCCTGCACATTGTTGGGGACATGCTCAGCCTCAGAGCTCGGGGCAGGGAGAAGAGGGCAGCTTTAGTGCAGTTTTCAGCTCAGTGAGTTTAACTCTCTGGGAGTTTCACTCAGGACCACCAGACAGGCAGGAAGCACAAAAGAGGCTTAAGACTTCCCTCCGTAGCCTTCAGCCCCACCACAAATAGAGCAGGTCCATAAGGGAGATGAAGAATGACTTCTACTCTTGAGAAAACTTCATAGGTGGACAGGGCAGGAAAACAGGCATTTCAAGCCACCTCAGGGACACCAAACTACATTTAACAAGTGAACCCTACTGAGGAACGGGGCATCCCCAAACCTCAGCCCCAGCAGGATCATAGTCCTTCACCACATAGCTCTTGTGAAGGAGAAAGGGGGACAATCCTACTCTGTGAAGGCAACACAGCTCGCATTAACCTCTCCAACTAACAAACCTCCCAGATAAGCCAGAGAAGTTGCTAAAATGAGCCTACGCTACCCCCTGCCCCCAGGCAGATCAGCCTCCAACCCCACAGGACGTGTCGCAAGCTGCTCAGGAGTTTCTCCGTTACCTGTGCAGTTGCTGGACCTCAGCACCTCCTCACCTTTGGAACACCCGGCCCAGAAACCCCCGGAGCTGCTCTCTGACAGTGGTAACAGCTCCGCACCCTCAGCTCCTCCTCTCTTGCCGCTTCCTTCCGCTCACCTGAGCGAGGGGAGGATCCCCGCTCTTAACAGCTCCCAGTCCCCGCACCTTGCCTCCTGCTGAGCTTATGGGTGTTGCTGGGAGGCTGGATTGGGACAGGTGGCTGACACCTGCACGGAGCAGATGCGTCTCGTCACCATTTGCTCCCGCAGCTCCAGGCAGACCTACCAACTGCCTTGCACTCACAAAGACCCTTCTTCCCTCCTTCTCCAACCCACCGTCCTGCCGCAGTCCGACTCACCAGGCTGGAATTTTCAAAGACAGCCCTTTTTTCGTTTTTCCAGACCAGATCTCCCAGCGTTTAACCCCTCACAGCACAAACTGTACAAAGCCCCTGCTCTCAGGACCCCTGGAGAAGCTGAGCCGTCTTGGCAAAGGTGCTGGCAGAGGCTGAGAGGGCAGCTCTGGGACAGATCTGCCCTTGCAATGTCTGGAGAGCAATCTCACAAAGCTTTGGTGGCCGGGTTGATGACATTACAGATTGGGAAGTATCTTGCTTAGAGAGCCTATGCCAGATGGTGATTTCTCCCTCCACAGAGATTGCTATAGGGTCATATGGATTAGGTCCATGAGGGTTAGGCAGGTTTATAATTGCTGCATTACTCACTTAATTGCTCCTGGATGCAAGATTGGGTGCACCTTGACCAGAGTTGGACTGGGTGGAACATGGAAGGTGCTGGTGTGTGGTGCTTGCAGGGAAGAACAAGGCTTCACCAGAACCCGAGGCTCAGGTGAGAAACTGAGGCAGTGGGGTTTTTTATGCCTCCCAAGAAGTGCATTGGCTCCCACTGGACTACATTTCTCGAAGGACAGAGATGTGGCTAGTGTGGGCTCTGCCCCATGACCTCCCAACACACTGTGCAGAGGATTCCCCAGTACCTGCTGTGCTGAGTTTTGGAGTAATGTAGACTGAGGGGCTGCATCTCCTGGACTACATGAGAGCAGGTGACACTTGGGGGATGAAGGCTCTTCTGCTGGTATGAACACAGCATTCTCCCACCCATCACTCCTGGAGCCAGGGAAGTGCCAAAACTGAAGGGGGGCTGCTTAGGACCTCTCTGGGCCCTGAGGAGAAGGGTACAAATCACCCAGGTTGGTCAAAGCTGATGGGCTGACCTGCAGAAATGCCACAGCTCAATCTCAGACAAGCCCTGTTTACCTCCCTGTGACTCAGTTTCCTCAGCTGTGCCATACAGGTGATGATGATGGCAGTGAGAAGTGTAGAGATGACCCCTGTGCCTATGCAGCACTGAGCATGGCCTGGACATGGGGTCCCAGACCTGATATGGGGACTTTCCTAAAGGCTGTGACAAACCAGCTAAAGAAGGATGTCTGCTTTCCAGCAGCTTAATATTTGAGAGCTTTATCCCTTGGTGGAATTGGACTGCAGCAGACCCCCAGATGTGCCATGGCTGCACTTGATTATGTCACTCCATGATACACTGAATTACAGCCCCAAGGTGTTTTACTTATCTCTTGTTTCCCCCTCCAAAAATTTTAAACACACTTTTAATAGCCATGGTAATTATTTGCAAAGCCATATAAATACTCTTGGTTCTTGCCAGCTGCTTTTCATACCCCTTTTGCTCCCCCTTAATTTTATTTGGAAGGTGAGCCTTGCAGGTCCATCAGTTCCTGAGCACCCCAATTTCTCTGTGCATCCCTCCCTGAGGAGCTGCTCCAACAGGGAGAGGTTTCTGCCTCCTTCTGGGAGCTCTACAACCCGCAGATGTTTGCAATGAGACTTTGCAAAACAAGATGGCTTTTTTTATGAGCCAACTGAGATGAAATATTTTCAAGTCCTCACATTCCAAAAAGCTCACACCCATGTCCATCTTGGTGGCTTCATCCTGTAGCCCCTGTGCTCCCTATCTGTCTCACATCACAGTCCTTGTCCAGCACAGGGTAGCTGGCTGCTCTCTGGCCCCTCAGATGCCTTACAGGTCGTGCTGTGCCTCTGCTGGCTGGCAGCAATGGAAACCACGATCCTGGCATCTCCAGTGCCTCTCCAGAAAAGCTCCATCCATCCACTTGGCAGTTGGGAGCACCCCAGGCACTCGCTGCCCAGGAGAATCCTAAATTTTCCTCTGTCCAAGAAAAACAAGATGTGTCTTTAGTCACTGGATGGGAGAGGGGACAAGTTCTGTAAAAGAAAAGCTTGTTTTTCCTCTTTGTATTTCCACAGCTGCTGCATGAGCCAGGCCACAGCCAATTCTTTGGCTGCCTCCAAAGTAGGGGCTGATGGGGGGTTTGCCTCCTCCCTCAGCCATCATGTTATTTCTCCAGGACTTTCTCAGCTGCTTAAGCTCATATTTGAGCAGCCCAGCAGTTCCTTAGGATACTTCTCTTTGGATCCCCTCCTTGCTGCCTGCTTCTTCATGGCCCTGTAGTGAAAAGCCTGGAGGAAAGATGGACAATCTGTCTGCAAAAGGCTCAGGAAGCTGTCCAACAAGCCTGCCTCCAAGCTGGCTGAGACCTGCCACAGATCAGCTCATCAGGGATGCTGCAGAGGAGCAAGAAGCTCTCCAGGACAGGAGACAAGAGAAGTAGGGGCTGGGACAGAATAAATCCTTCCACCTCTGAGGCTCAGCTAGAAGCCAGTACCATGTGACAGCTGGCAGCTCAACTCACCAAGCCACTTTCTGCAGCATCCAAATCTTCTCAGCCCTGATCCAGGGAGCCACATACCCCTGCTCCCCTTCCCACACTGGAAGGTTGCTCTAGGTCCTTATTTCTCTGGGGCACAATCTTCTGATGGCCACTAACCTGTCTCCTGAGTCCTCCCTGGGCCTGTTCTGTCCTTTAACTTCACCAGTGTCCCCCTCATACTCAGGTTTAGCAAGGTACCAGCAAAATTCAAGGTCATGATATAAAAAGCAAAGATGCCCTTTCCTGAATGCCATATACCCCCTGCAGCCACCGACCAAGTGCCAAGTGAGATGGCCACAACCACTGAATTTATTAGGTTGGGTAACCCAGATGTGGGGCTGACAGGTGTCAACATATCCACGGCCTTGTGCCAGGCAGCTCCTTACTGCTGGTGGGGCTGTTATCCCAAACTTATGACTCTCCAGAGAATCCCCACCAGAGGCTGGGATGTGAAAGGGCTTTCCGGTTATCCCAGCAAAGAAGCCTTTTAAAGAGATGGGGGAGCATGGGGAAGGCTGGCAAAGCTTCCTGTCCTCTCAGCTGGCTGGACAGGGGCTCTCATTTTCTTTCCTGGATCAATAAAGAGCTTCAGAGGCCTATGAAAGGGATGGCCAGCACAAGAGGATGAGAGGAAAGGCAGAAACACCAGGTCACCCTGATGGGATATGACATTGCCATCCCAGGAAAGTGACAGAGGGCAAGGCTCAGGTGTCCTGCTCCCTTGGGGATAGGGGCAATGCCTGGAAGTACATCTGCTCCAAGTGATGGCCCTGGAGCCAGGAAAACTACAGGAAAACAGTGTTATTGGGGGTTTTGTTGTTTTCCTGTTCCCAGAAAGTTCAGGTCAGACTAGCCTGGCATGTGGTGGAGTGGGTGGGAAAGCCATTTTGCCTGAAGAGGAGGAAATACCATCCTGTCACAAATCACAAACATTGAGAAAGGTGAATTATGGCCACAGGACTGGTTGAAAACCATCCATTCTGGTTTATAAACACACTCTGCTAATTTGGCTCCTAGCTTTTGACCTGTTAAAAGTTAACATTTCTTACACAAACACAAATGTTTCAAGCTTACTTAAAAATTAAAAACCAGAAAGTTGCAATTCCCACAGTTGCATGGCTCCAAGAGCCAGAGCTTGCAGAGAAAGCCAGCCACAGTATAAAACCAGGAGAGCCCATGCTCTGAGCACTAAATGTTCTTGAAGAATGAAATCTTTGAGCTTGGGAGGCACTGGAAGCCATTACCTTTTTTTGTCCCAGCTGCCAACAATCCAGCCAGGACCTGCGCTCTAAAAACAACAGCCTTGGAGAAGCGACATCAAACGTACATCCACATAACTGTAAACAGGGTCTGGCCATCAGCTCCAAATCCATGAAAAGCAGGATTACATCCACATTTAGGCAGCTGGAAAATCTTTTATCTTTTGTCCAAAGCTGGTGTCTTATTTCAAGACAAAGTTTCCAATCCATACTTTATTTAAAAAATAGTTGGTGCTGTGCTTGATCCTCGACCTGCTCCGAGCACGCCGCTATTCAATGCTGCCACAGCCCTGGGGTGCAGCGGCTTGGCCCCCCCAAGATCCCTGTCCCCAGCCTGGGGAACGCTGCGGCGGCACACGCCTGACCCCCCGCCCTTCTCGCAGCCCCACGGGCCAGCCTAGCGTGCTGACGGGGGGCCCATGTCCCCGCTGGTTCCCCGGCCCGAGCTGGGTCAGCCCCCTGTGTGGGAAGCAGCCACGCACTCTGCTTTGCAAGGGGCGACGCGCTGAGCTGGGGCACCCAAAGGTTGACACAGTGATGGGACAAGGCTGGGGAGGTGGACCCGGCACACAAGGGGCACCTATTGCTCTCGGTGCCTGCTGCGCACTCATGCCAACCTTCCCCGGATCCGGTTGCACAGTTATCATCATCCTCCTCCTCCTCCCCCATGTTCTTTGCGTACACCCCGCGCAAACTTGGGTGACTGGTGCACGTCCCCGCTGACTTCGGGGTTAAACGTCCCGGTACCCAATCCACACACCCGGGGCACGCTCCCGGAGCAGGCGCTCGCCGCCCTTCCCAGTGCACGCACCTGGTGCTGGCCTTCGGTACCGGCTCCCACCGCCCTCCCGAGTGACCGGTGCGAGTGACGGGTGCCGGCCCTCACTACCCTCCCTAGCGACCGGTGCCGGCCCCCGCCACCCTCCCTAGCGACCGGTGCCGGCCCTCGCCACCCTCCCTAGCGACCGGTGCGAGTGACCGATGCGGGACTGGCCACCCCGCAGCGCACGTGCCCCACGCTCACAGCAGCCCAGCGCCCGGACCTGCTGCAAACGCTGCCCAGCTCTGCCCCAGGCGCGCCGCCCCACCAGATGACCCGTGCGCAGGCGCACGCCCCGCCCCGCTGACGTCACCGCCGGTCCCCTCCCAAAGCCATGGAGCTCGGCTAATGCCGCTGTGTGTCGCGCTCGCCCGCCCCGCCCGCCCCTCCGCCCCCGTCGATGCCTGGGCTCGGTGCCGCTCGCCGCCCGTCCCGCTGTGCCGCCCGCCCCGCGCTCGCCGCCGGGGCCGGGGCCTCCGCCGGACTGCGCCGAGCCAGGGACCTGCCGCGGGTGAGTGCAGAGAGCCCGGCGCGGCGGGGAGGCTCTTGCGCCTTTCTCCTCGCCGCCGCGGTCCCGCCTCCCTCCCCGTCCCGCGGGACCTGCCACACCGGGGACCGTATATCCCGGGTAGGTGTGGGTAGCCGGAGGCAAGCCGCTCCTGGGGCCCGGTCGCCTCGCCGGGAATCCCCACGGGCATGGGGACACGCGTGTGTCCGGGTGTCCCTCCGCCCTGGTCCGCCCAGCCTGCCGCGGGCCGGGGAGCCGGTGCTGCCCTTTTGCTGCCATCGGCTCGCTAACAATTTAAAATAAATTAAATACAAAATCTGACGCCCAGCCGTAGTGTGGGTCCGTGGGGCTGCCCGGCAATCGGCTGCCTCTCCTACAGGGCGGTCTGATTTTGTTGTGGGTTTCTTCCCTTTTCCCCCTCGGCACCCCCCGCGCTTCCCCCTCGGGTCACTAGGAGGCCAGCGGCCCCCCCCCGCTTTAGTCGGGATATTTAGAGGAATAAAAGTCCTTATTCCCAGCCCTCACTGGCTGCTTGTTCTAGGGAGTGAGGGGCAGCTGATCCCACTCATATCGTAGATGGGGGTGAGGAGAACTGGTCACAAGTGGGACTTTAGGGATTCCTGATGTTGCATCGTTGCCGGTTGAAATGTACTTGGCCTTGGGACAAGGTATTTTGCGAGCAGATGTCATCTCCGTGCAGGTAGGAGAACCAAACCGAGCCGCTGCTAAGTGACATGCCTGAGGCTCGTAGGAAATCTATGGCAGAGCTGAGACTAAAACCCGGAGTGCTCTGTCCTAGTTTCCCGTTCAGTGCTTTCCTTGCCTGGCAGGGGCTGGTGGTTTAACCTTTTGCCCTCAAGCTGTTGTGGTAAAGTCCTGCCGGGCCTATGCCAGCTCCTAATCAGGGCTCCTGCAGTGGCAGCCAGACATGTGGCCGGTTGCCAGGGGGCTGAGGCCTCGCTGTGCTGACAGTTTGGTGAGGGGGATGTGGCTCCGAGGTGGAGAGTGGGTATTGCGCTTGCTTGGTTGGCTGGTGTGTCTGAAAAGTGACTATGCAGCTCATGCTCAGGGCTTTAAACTGTCATCTGGTTCAGGGTGTACTTAGTCTGTGACCTCAACAAGTTTTTTCTGTTCTGGGTGTGATATGGGAAACTTTTGGGGGAGAGGTAGGTGATGGAGGTGATGTGTCTCATTAGGCTGAGTGATGTACCTGGGAAAAACACACATTCAAGCACTTCTTGAGCTGTGTTTTTCCATTTCTGCTCCCTTAAGAGTGCAGGCTCTGCCCGGCCAGGGATCAGGATGGTTGGTGGCTCTGGCTGGGCAGGGAGGGTCTCACTGCTTTTGCCCTGACCACCTCCTCTGGCTGCAGTCCCCAACTGAAGATTGCGCTGTTTTGAGGAATGATTCTCCATGGATAAGAAGCCAGAAGTTTACTTCATTATCTGGAACAGCTTATTCTAAACTAATTTCTCATTAAGAGATGAGGAGAGAAAAAAAACAAACCAACAAACCTCAAAAAAACACAAAACAAACCAACCCAGAAGATCAGAAGCATTTTATTTATTGTAGGAGAAAATGTCAATTGAATGATAACTTCTATTAACTAGGTTGGCTCTGTGACCTTAATGCATTTTACTACTCCAAATGCATAGCTGAGGAGAGCGGACTGTTGCAGTCTATTGTTTCCTTTAGAGTTTATCCCCATAACTTACAGCACACAAATGCCCACAGAGTTTTGAAGCCCTGACCCACCTTTGGGGGTGGGAAAGAGGAGGCTGTTGATTGAGGTTTCCTTCAGGTAACAGCCTGATCTGTGGCTTGTTGCTAATTATTTTATAGATGGGTTGGGCTATAGCATAGGTTTTTCTGACAGGGCTCAACCTCTGCAATTGTAAGAAAGCTGTAGTAACTTGAAGCCCCAAAGTTGCTTGCACATCGGTTTCAATAAAACCCTTGTTGCAAAGCCAGGCAAAACAGCCCCGGGGGGTGCTGCTGCCTTTCGTTGGGGAAGCGTGAAGAGCAATGCCGGCGGCCGAGGAAGCCTGGAGCAGGTGATGGGACTGGTGACAAGAGTCGTCTGGGTTGTCAGTGGAGGGATCTAAACACAAGTGTGGCTCTGGTTTTCTTTCATACAAATGTGCCCCCCTCGCTTTGTGGGAAGGTTTTCCTTCTATTTTAGACCTTGTCCTCCCCTCCTCGTTGTGCCCTTGTGCATGCCAGTGTTCTCCTCTGCCTTGGTTACTATGGTGGTGGTATGTAGAAGCAGCTCGTCTGGTAGCTCCTGGGTTTCCAGCCGCACCAAGGGCTGTGGGTCTGTGTCCATCCCTTGTCAAGCCTCGCACCTGTTGATGTGGTGGATGGATCTGGTGGCAGCATCGTTTGCAGGGCATGGCTGTGGCTTGATCCCTTAGGAGCGCACACACACACACCCACACACACCCACACACCCAGTGCATAGTTCCAGATGTGTGGCCATGTTCTGGGCAGCAGTGATCCCTGCAGTGCCCTTCAGGACCTGTGCTGCGTGTACCATGGAGATCTTTTGGGAGCAGAAGCAGATCACTGAGGATCTGTGGAAATCTTGGCAACAAAAGGCAGAAGATGAGCATATGTCTCCCCTCAGCACCACCATCTTGTGCGAGCAATCCCGCAAGGGCTGGCTTGTTGCTGCCCACTTTACTGCAGTGGGTCCCTTGCTCCTCATCTCCTGATTTTCTTTTTCCTTTTCATCTTTCTTTTCCACCCAATTTCCATATTAGAAAGCACAAAGGAGATTCATTCTGTGGAGACGTTCTTGGTTTGTGCATGGTTAATATAAGTTAGTCACCCTTGGGACCTGGCATGGCCCCGAAATAGGGGATTTGTTTAGGAGAGCAGGAGCCAAGATCTGGGTTCTCACCCTGCCATCTTAAGGAGGATTCACTCTGAGCAGATGCTGAATTCCTCAGATGTGCTTCTGTCTTTGCATTAAGTAAATAAGAGTCCAGGATGATGATTGTAATTTAGGCACCTGTTCCAGGTGGAATGAATTTAGTCCTTCTGCACAGGCTCATTTAGACAAGATCCTGCTTGATGGTCTTTGTGGTGAAGGTCTGCAATATCATGTCTCTCACAGCTGTGATGGCTTTTCTGCTTTGTTGAAAAGGAGTGGGGTGGTGTTTCTAATTAAAAGAAAGGGAAAAAAAAAAAGTCTTGTACTTTTCCCCTTCGTTGTTTTTGGTTTGGGTTTTTTTGTGTTTTGTTTTTTTCCCTTTATTTTTCTGGAAAAATGCTTTAAATAACAATGCTTAAAATGCAAATGGGGTGAGTTTGTGTGAAGTCGCTCCAGAAGCCATGATCAGGTGAGGACTGTGGTGGACTCAGAGGAGCTGGTGATGACACATGGCACAAGAGCAGAGCTGAGGATGTTGGGTTCTCACCAGAGGCAGTCACAGCCCTTGAAGCTGGGCCTCATCTCTGGGTGGAGAATGTTCTTGTGCCTTTCAAAGGCTTTGTGGCTGATGCTTCCCCTCTACTCTTAGAGGGACACTGTGAGGGTGCTCTCTTCTTTTACGTGTGTGATAGGGTGATGTTTGACTGAACTCCCTTTTTATCTGTGTACATTACATCTGTGTACCTTATTCCTACTTGATTTTTATTTTTAGAAATAAAAAAGACTGGAGAATGAGCCTTTTAACCTGGGTTCAGTTGCAGTTATGGCTTTGGTAATGTTCCTCCTACTGGAGGTGAGTGCTGTCCTCACTCCTCCAGCCAGCCCTCCATGGGGGGAGGGGGTGGGGGGGCACTTGCTTGGGGGAAAAAATGAAAGAAACCAGCATGGTGCTAAGCTTGCAAAAGTTTCCATTCTAGCTCCACCCAAATGATCCTGCCCAGTAATGCTCAGAAAATTCAGTCAGGATGATAGAGCTTCCCTGGCTGCTGTGCTACTGGGCTGCTCAAGGGGAAGAGCTCTGGATTTTTTTTTTCTTTAATAGAGTGATGCTTGAGAAGGCCATGTCAGGAATAGGATGGGAAATGAGCCCTGGAATTTGGCTGGAGTGTCTTTAATAAAGGGCCAGGCTTAAATAATGAGCACTTAAAAAAAAAAAAAAAAAAAATCACTGAGGCAAGAGTTGAAAGGGGCTTCCAGGGTGGTAAAGTATCTCTCTTCTTTTTGTGTCCATATCTTTTAACTCATCTTCTCCTGAATAGGTGTCTTGAGGTTGTTTTTAGGTTGAGTTTTTTGTCCTACAGGTATGAAGGGGATCAGCTTGCTCCCGTGAGGATAAGAAGGGAGTGAGTAACTGTTGGAGCCCAGCATGGTGTGCAGGATGCTCATGTGCTTTGATATATGAAGAGGTTTTCCTGAAACTTATGAAAACTTCTATTTTGGAAATAGATCAAGCAAATATTTATTTCCCTAAGGTGTCTTGTCAGTATTGTGCACAAATTTGAATGGGTAGTCATTTTGTTTTCCCCTGCTTTGTTTCTTTTTAAGCATACTATTGCTTTTTCCAGTGGTGTGGAGAGACACACATTAATGTACGTAATCAGTCCTGTCTGTCTCTCTTTGCATCTGGAAGTCTGGGGATCTCCTATGGACTGTGACAACTTTTTCTTTACATCCAGGTGCTTGTCAGGAAGCTGAGGTGTTATTTTGTTCTCTAGAGGAGCCAGGTCAGTGGTAGGGTCAACCGCCTAAATAAATTTAAAACCACAAACTCCTGCAATACAGCAATCTTAACAAATTGGTCAGACTGGTTGTTCACTTTCCTGTCCTGCAGCCCCAGTCATGGTGTTGCTGGTGTACAATGTCTGGGTTGTCCTATAGATGGAGAGCAGGGTTCCTGCTGAAATCTTGTGCCCTGCTGTCTGATGGAGCTCGTTCTTCTGTCTTCCTCAAGGGAATCAGCTGGTATCTGTGTGTCTTCAAAGAGGGAGTGAAAATTTTTGTCTGCTCTTAAAATGATAAGAATAAAGAGTTTTTAATTTAGGAGGACAGAAATTAGGCTTGAGCTCTTGGGTACTTGATTCTGTAGCTCTTCATCTCCAGTTCTTCTCAGTGTGGGAGTAGCAGCACCATGTTGCTGGCTTCAGTGGCTGGAGACCTTCCTGGTGGCTCCTTGTCCTGCCTTGGGTGATGGAGGAACAAAGACTATTTAATGCTAGCTGATGTGCTGGCCTTTCTATTTCATCCTGCTTTGTGCCTTTTGGCTCTGGTCAACCTTGCAGAGGTGGTCACCTCTAAACCAGCACCTTGAGCAAGGTGCTCAGTTGCTTTGGGGGCCCTGACAGCTTGGATGTACCACCAGCTTTGCTTCTTGATGTGTGTTTTTGCAGTCCTGGCGAGACAGATGTATTTAGTCTTTGCATTAAGGTTAGTTGGCTCTTACGCATGTTCCTAGTTGTAGAGTGGTCATGAGAGACAAGTCATCCTGAAACATGTGCAGGAGGTTAGGTGAGCCTGTTGTGCTTCAGCTTGTTAAGTGGGATGTAAATGCAAACTCCTCTTCTGAAATGTATCCTGTTTTTTCTTGCTTTGCTAGGAATCATTTCCACAGTGGAAACCAAGATGAGGGGAGCGTTTCTGTTTTATGGAGGCAAAATGAGTTTAAAAACAAAAGTTCAGGCAAACTCCTCCTCAGCTGTGCGAGTGGAGGGGTAACAGGCTTGTGATCTGGGCTTGGACCGAGCAGATGAATGTATTTTTTTTCCTCCTGTTAGGCTCTGCTCCTCCAGTTGTGTGTGTACTGGGAAGTGTGGCATATGTTTGAAACAGCTGCCTGTTGCTCCCTGCTCCAGTGTCTGACATCTTTCCACTGCTCTATGGGTAGGAAAGACAGAGACTGAGGGTGCTGTGGCAGGTGCTTCAGGTTTGTGGTTCCTTTGTGGTTGGTGTCTTGTCTCCATGGCATGGTGGTGTTCTGCTGGCCCAGCCTGAGCTGGTGCTGCTGAGACATGTTTGCTCTGCCGCGTGCTGGCAGTGTTTCTGGGGGATGGAGGGTTGGTTCTGGCTGTGGCAATAGTGCTCGTGAAGAAATTGTGGTACTTTGGAGGAGGCATCTTTGGAGCCACTGTGCTGGGGGTTAATGGTGCCAAACCCCTCTTAGCTGAATAGTTAATGCTGTGTCACCTGGACCTAACCCTTTATTGAGCTCTGTTTTCTACTCTGTGCTGTCCTAATATTGCTGGCACACTCTTCTTGCTGGTCAGGATCACATCAAGCACCTGATGCCCCGCCACCTCTGCTTATGGATGCTGGCTCTGCCACCCCCCCAGCCCTTAGGAGGTCAGTGTTTTCCCCGGTGGATGCTCACATCTGTGTGCCACCCGTGGGCACCTGGGCTGAGCTGGGCTCTGGGAGTCCCCTCAGCATAATCTGATGGAGGCAAAATGAACTGTACCATGAGCAACCCTGGTGCCCTGACAGTTTGTGCTGCTGCTTCCTCACGCCTGTACTTTAGCTGTGATAGTTTTCAATTGCATTTCTGCTCTGGGGACACTTGCATGTTTTCTGTGGTGCTCTTGATACCCTTCAACATTGCCGGGAATTCGCTTTTCTTGTTGTCTTCTGGGGAGGCCTCAGAGCAATTGTGAGGTGGTCAGCAGCTGGTGGGAGTAGGAGACTGGGTTGTTTAAAGGAACTTCAAAGCTTTCAAGCTCTTACTTTGATCTTCTCTGGCACCTAGGGTAGGTTTTGGTTTGTTTGTGTTTTTTTGGAGATGTGGTGTTTTGTTTTTTTTTTGTGTTTTTTGTTTTGGTTTGGTTTGGTTTTTTTTTATTGTAGTTGTCAATAGGGTGAATGGAGCTTAGAGGGTGGGTTTGAGAAGGAGCTCATGGTTTTAGGGGTAGCCCCCCAGTAAACAGCACAGCAAGGTGAACATGAAGTCCCTTGTGTGCTCAAAGACCTGCAGTTGACAATACTGGATTTGTATGTGCTTGCCTAGGTGAAATGAGGTGTTAAATAGTATTTGAGGTTCACATAATTAAATTAGGGGTCTCTCTGCTGGGTACATTCAAAAAAAGAGTCTCCATGGGACCCCTGTGCTTAGCTGGTAGACCTGATACCTGGAGAACCTGGTCCTTACTGGTGGATGTTGTGGACACATGTTGGGCTGTCTGTGTGACACTTCTGGGGTGTCTGAGGGTGAGAACAAAGCCACAAACGCCCGTTAGAATTGCTGATAGGTTAGAGCCATTGTGGGACATGCTTGCCATTCCCACCTCTGCTCCCTGCTCAGGCAAACCCTGGTTCCAACCTCGGCATGACCGTTTCAGGGTTGATGGGGGGCTGGACTTGGAGTTGCAGGCTTATTTCCCACACACTGGGGAGCTTTTCCTTTGTTACAAATGTCAGCCAGGGGAACAGAGGACAGAATGAATCGCAGAATCTTAGGGGTTGGAAGGGACCTAGAAGATCATCTAGTCCAAGCCCACTGCCAGAGCAGGATCACCTAGACCAAGTCACCCAGGAACAGATCCAGGCGGGTCTTAAGTGTCTCCAGAGAAGGAG
>JAOEGS010019144.1:19977-37729 GCA_025447755.1 Corythornis vintsioides
TATTATATATTGTTCTTTCCCTTTCATAGGAACACACTGCCACAGCCCAAGCTGCACAACTTCCCTCAACATTTCAGAGGCTACAAAGCGAGCAGGAGTGGGAACATTTATGTTGACTAGTGTGCAGAAAGGGAGCCAAAGATATGTAAGGATCTCATAGAGCACATGGAATCTGATAGCATGTCATTAGAGGTAGAAAGCAACCCTTCCCAGTGTAGCTTTTCAGATGCTTATTAAGGCTTTCTGTTCAAACTTCTAAATGCACGGGCTGAAATTTTCCATGCCATAATTGCTACTATTCTGGTAATTAAAGCTTCCTATAATGCAGAGACATGAGGGCATTTCCTACCTCCTGAGTGTGTGGTGCCTCTGCAATCTCACTCAATTTTTTTTCTAGTAGCAGCTAAAGGAGGAGGAATGTTTAAGTCTCTCTCTAAGCCTGAAAATAAACAAGGTTGGCATTCAAGTTGTCACAAACTTGACGGGCACCAGCCTACATCTGACAGGGAGTTTACCAGAATGTATTTTCTGTCCTTGCATCTGCTCTGGGTTTTTATTGCTCTCAAGACTCAGGGCAGTCTCAAATTTAAGTAGAACTCCTAAATCAGTCAGATGAGAGACATCAGTGGTGACCAAGCACTCTCCACATAATCCTCCTCCCCAAACCTTAGGCAAGGGGAGCTGTTACCAGTAGAAAAAAAAAGGTTCCTAACATCATAATATGAAACAACTTTTGGATTCAAATGGAATCAAATTCTACCGTGTGCACCATTACCCAAGCCTGAAAACATATCCAGGATAGTGAGAGGGCTTTGTTCTAACTACACCTTGAGTTCTTGAGATTTCAGTATTTAATTGAAGCTTCTGTAGGTACCTTGCCCACTTCCCTATCCCAGCCCTCATCAGCACAGTGACCAACGAATGTTGTTCACTTACAGCTTGCCAAAGCTTCGAGTAAGAAATTCTGGCACTGCTTAGACTCTTAGGAAACCTCAGAGCCAAACAGCCTGTGTAATAACTATGAAAATTGTATTATTAGCTTCTAAACAGAAGCAGCATGACACTCTGCAAAGGAAATATGCAGGCTGTCAGAAGCACTGAGAGAAGGTGTCAGCTACAAATTAATGGCTATTTAAACATATTATTTGTTCCAAAGTGTTAAAAATGAGATTTTTAGCTGTGACGGCAGAAAAGGTGGTGGTGTGTCAAGTCCCACATCAGCATGCCATCTCTCCCAGCTGCTGCTGCCAGCCTTTCAAAGCTGTTGATTGGTCCCATTTAGAGATTCTCACAGGGAAACGAAGCCTCAGAAGAAACAAAAAGAGGGTTCTTTTTTTTTTTTTTCTTCCCCTTCGTTCAGTTGAGGCAGAGACATTCCACTTTTGGCTCTGCTGACAAACACACATGATTGAAGAAACAAAGGCAGAAGAATAGAGATTGCCTAAGTTAGCACAGATGGATGACTTGGACACAGATCTCACGATGGACTTGTATTCATTGAGAAACTGAATTTACAACCAGTTAACTATGTGTTGGCTCGGCTAAGCAGTACAATGTGGCTTCTACATCCTAAATTCAGGGTACCACAGATTCCCAAAGAGCTCTGTGAAAGCAGAAAGGTCCTCACAATCTGAAACTCTCACCGCTCTTCACATTTTGCCCATTTTTAAAGTACACCACCTTGAAGAAGCAGAGCCTCTGGCATGAGACAGCCTGGGAAAAGGAACTGGGAAAGCTAAAAGCCAAGCTATTGGATGACAGGACAATGCATTTTCTGAAAGAGGCACTGTGTTAGCTACCGTGACAGCTCTTTTATTTTGAAGGGTAGGTATGGGTGGGAAGTTGTGTGCCAACCACTGCTATTATACTTAATCCCATAGGTGCTGCCCCTGAAGATATCTGGGGACTGGAGGCTGGTCCTGCTGCGTGGAGATATTAGTGATTTTTTTCACAGCACTTGCAAAGCAAA
Source organism: Corythornis vintsioides (assembly GCA_025447755.1). Lineage (NCBI taxonomy): Eukaryota > Metazoa > Chordata > Aves > Coraciiformes > Alcedinidae > Corythornis > Corythornis vintsioides. The sequence goes on from JAOEGS010019144.1 coordinate 21,947, forward strand.
AGAGCTAACGTGGCACACATTGGTGCTGCACTGCCCATGAATGAAGAAAGGACCATTTATTTTAATCTATTTTAAGACCTATCTGTTGAATCTACTACAAAAATATTGATGGAGTCTTGTAGGTCCAAGGTAAATAATTTGCCACACACAGGCACAAGAGTAGGTCAGCTTGAACAGTGCTTGGCATGGCATGAAATACCCATGTTTCATGTCAGCACTTCTTGAAAAATGTTCCAGCAGGTCCCTGAGCCTTGGAAGATGGAGGGAGGAGCTCTCAAGGAGGTGGGATGTGCAGAGCTTCAGAGGAATTAGGCTGGATTCAGAGCATTCTACCACCTGGGTTTCATTGCAGCCACACAGCCCGCACAAGCAGGCTATCAAAGACACAGACCTGACACTTCCCTGGCCCTGGCTCCCATGTGCCTGCTGGGCTATGTGGGGAGCTGGCAGAGAAAAGGCAGGTTTCAGATACTGCACTGAAGAGAAAGTTTTCTCAGAAAGCTGCCCAGTGTCTGCCAGGATCAGCCCTGATTTCAAGTTGGCACCGTCTGATGGAAGCAATTCTGTATCAGAACATGCCCAGCCAACATGTCTCAGTTCAAAATGATGGACTTTCCCTGAGTCCACTGTGTCCTGGGGCAGGCTAATTGCAAAGTCTGGCATACTCTACATACTTCTCAGTGGTCTCTTGAGTCTGAAATCCAGTGCCAACTTCAAAATCCCAGCCTTTTAAAGCCACTTCTGTTCTAGAGATCTAGCATCAACTTTTTGTACTTATGGCACAGCTTCTTTATCTGGTCAAAACTGCTAAACTATCACAACATTGGTGCATCCCTGATTATGTTGACAGTATCAGCATTAAAAAAAAAAAATAATAAAAGGAAGAGAACCATATTAACTCAATATGCTATCCAATGCCAAACAGCAGCAATCCTAGCCTCGTTACTTACTCATCTGTGAATCCCTCTTTTCGGTGAATTTTATCTTCCCACAAGTTGCACAAATCTTTCTCATCAATCTCAAACTCTCACCAATTGTCAGTGCACACAGAATGCAATGCTGTTGAAAGAATATAGTGGTCTGAAGTATACAAGATGGCCCACGGATAAAAGGGGAGACAAATGCACAGCCTGCACTGGCAAAGACTCCAGCAAGAAATCACACCGTGGAAGTCAGAAGGGGTGTTTAAATTTGTGGAGGTACTGTTATTCTTAAGGTTTGTAATCAAAAGCCTGTGGTTCCAATTAGGAAAGCAAAGATGCCTGGCCAACATGCTATTACCAGCTTTTCAGCAAGCAAAGCCATTTCCAACAACCAGGCTGCCTCTCCTGCACTGAAGTATTTGTTTTTACATTCAAGCCTTCCCAGATTCTATAGCTCTTGGAACAGACTCCAGCCACACTTGTAGAGGGCAAAGTCCATATCAGATGGATCATCAAGCAGAACAAAGTGTTATTACTTTCCCAAGGCTGCTATTCAGTCACACCCCTTACGTTATTTCTGTGAAAATGAGGGTGTGACTTCAATTATTATGTATGGAAAGAAAAAGAGACTGAAAATAGGAGATTATTTGTTTGGGGGTTTCTTTAACCTTCAAGGTTGAAGTTCATAGTAAAGCTTTTGAGAATAACGTAAAGCACCTTCCTTTTGATTGTGCTCTTACACCTTCCAACCTTTGGAATGTACCTGAAAACACCACAGTTCTGCTCAGCTTGTTGAGTCTTGGAGGTTTTCACTGGAGCAGAAACAAGGAAAAGAAGGGATAATCACAAAGACTAGATTTTGCCTGGAGAGAACCTGGGCTCCTAAAATCAGGCTCCTGCTCTGCATCCACCAGAGGAAGACCTCTTCTCTCTTTATCTCTCTTTCCATCTTATTGTGTCATGATCTTCAGTAACTTGAGTCCCTTTGGAGAAGGGTAGTTTAGCTCCCTTTTGCATTTTACATAGTCTCAGCCCAATGCAAAAGTGCTTATGTTCAGCAGAAAACATCCTTCACTTTCCTTTGCATGCTTATTTAAAGTTCCACTTCATTATATTTACTGGTATTCTGATGTTAGTAAATAATAATCATATGCTTCTTGGAGCCTCTAGGCACCTTAACACATAATTAATCATACATACAGCCAAACCCCATGAGCCTTCAAATCATCATTAGAAAGAAAATCTTCCATCAAATCACCTTGAAAAAAATAATAATAATAAAAAAAGAGATCCTTTCTCTCCCTTAATTGGTCTGGGAAGCTCAGCCACAGCCCTCATGAACGGGTGTCTTCTGCACCATACCACAGATCTGAGCTCATCCCAAAGCAGGGTAATAAATTCCAGAGATGCACAGCCCCCAGTGAGCCACATCCTGCCAGCACCCATCTCCCTCTTCAGCACAGTCTGTCAAGTGGAAATGACCACAAGGAGAAGAAAGAGGGAGAGAAAAAAAAATGAAGCATCCTTTCTCCTCTAGTCAAGTAAAAATAAATATGGCAAGTGATATTTCAGGGACAAAATTCTACACATGGAAACAGGCAACTTCACAAAGCTGCTGTTAACTGATGTGCATTTCTTTCCTAAAGGTGGAAGTGTAAGAGTAAAGCTTTAGAAGTGCCTTAACTCTTCTTCCACCCAACACCTCCTTAAATATGGAAAGTTTAACTCAGTGTAATTTCCTTTACAGTCAACATCAGCCTTGATTACAGCTGGAGAGTCAGCACATACCCCTCAGAACAGCAGAAGGTTGCTTCTGGTCTACCCAATTTTATTCATCATACTCCAATCTAAATGAGCACCAGGGTCCCAGGCTGAAGGTTTTCTCCTGTCTCAGCAGAGCTCCAGGTTAGCTCCATCCTCTTGTGCTGTGGTAGTTTAGATCTCGGGAAGAGCTTGGAGAACTGGAACCTCTCTACCAGCCCAAGGAAGTGAAGAGAAAGTACAACCATCTGGGAGCAGCAGTGTAATGTCCCCAGCACCATGGAGTGTGTAGTCAGGCCACCCTCGCTGCACCTCCCATATGCCCCCCCTGGGCCCAGCCACAGCTACTGGTGGGTCCCCATAACAAAGCCATGCTGCCAAGATCTGCAAGCCCTGGTTTGCCCAGTTAATGGCTTCATGGCACTCTTCCAGCTCACTTAATTCACCTGTGGTCTTTGCCATTGGCATGACCCCATCACAAGGGCTAATCCTCGTGCACTCCTAGTGAGTAGACAGCTTCAAAGACAGCTTCTTTCCTTTGTGTTATTTCAATTCCCCTTCAGTTTTTACTTCTGCTACACAATGAAGTAAGGTCTAATATGTAATGGATTACCAACAGGGCAGAAGGAACAAATAGCTAACTCATTTATTTTAGGAGTAAAAAAAGTACAGACTACTGTATTGTGCCCATGAACTTCATCCTGATTAAAACATAGTGTCCAAGAAAAATGTGCTGCCCTGAGAGTCTTTGACCTGGGATTGGAGTCCAAAGACTCCCAAGAAGCTCCAGCAGCCAGGAAGGAGCTGAGTATCCCGAGGAAACAGCTAACCTGGCAGTGGTTTCCCTTAAACCCTTGTTGCTTTAACAAGGTTGCCTCTAAGTGGAACCACTTAGCAGAAAAGGGTATGATGCTCTGATCAAGTGACTCACAGAAAAAGGGAGGGAGGTCTTCAGATACTCTTTGGAAAGGATTTCAAAGCTGAGCATATTGTTCCAGGAAATGTTTACAGACTGGAAAAGAGGAAGTTTTGACTTTCATTGGCTCGTTCTGTTGCAACATGGCATGTTTACCAAAAATCCATAAAGACAGGGAAAATAAAAGCTCCCTTCTGACGAAGAGATGGGCAGGAGGCAAAAGGAGTGCAGCTCTGCTGGTGGGAACTCTGCTTTAAAGAACCAGCCAAGGGGAGAAAATTAACTCTGTCCTGGCTACACAAGGCATGTTCATACTTCAGCCCCACAAATGTCAAAAAACAATAAAACCAAGAGTGAACCAGAAGAAGCCAGTGCACAAGGGACACAGTTTCACTGTAGTTTTTAGGGCCATACCTGCCACATTCTGCTTGCATTCCAGACACCAAAGAAGACACTGCTCCTCACTGGAGAAGTTAGCAGTGTCTGGGGGATGGAACAGTTAGATGGAGACTATATTTGGGGTTGTTGTGGTTTTGGTTTTTTGTTTGTTTTTGCAGATTGAACACATTCACAACCACCAACAGGCCTTTAGGGATGTTCCTGTGAAAGTGCTCATGAAAATCATGTCACACTTTAGATCAGTGGCTCCTACTTTTTATCATTTTTTTTTTTTAATCAGCATCTCCTCTTTTTCTCCCCACCCTGTAGCCCTGACTCGAAAAAGGAACAGGAGCATTTTCAAACAGACCCCCACAGCTCACTGACAGGGAGGGGAGCAATGAAAATAAAAGGTTCATCATAGGCCATGACAGCAGAGATCAACCCAATACCCATCAAAGATAAAATGATGTTCATTTAGAATGACAAAAAGACAAGGATCCTTTTCCAAAAGTGAAAGTAAGTTTGGGAAGGCGAGGATTTCACTCCTGGAGATTCATGCTGGAATACAACAGGAAATGCAAAAGTCATCTTTTCATCCTTATCTCTTTTTGAAAACCATATATAATCATTTCCTTGCACTGCAGGAAGCCTAATGAGGGGTAAAAAAGAAAAGCACTTTGTTCTGCAAACCACCTTTTTGAGAAACAGAAGTCCCTCAGATGTCAGCATTAACCTGTGGACCCCTAAGTGGACTTGCTTTTGCTTTGGAAATGAAGGGTCCTTGCAACTTTGTGACTTAAATATTTTGAAATTCTAACCTATTTGACAAGATATTAGTCAGAAAGCAATGCCAGAATGTGTGAATTAATAGGACCCATATGTAACTGCTTAAATAACCACTCACATAATCCTGTGTAGCTAAATGGTATAACAAAAGAATTAGTTGGTGACATCCACTTAGGAAATATGATCCAATCGATTCTGTGATTTCTTTTTAACTGCTGAACTGGTTTTGACACATATAAAAATGTGGTTTCAATCAGACCAAATTGCACCACAAAAAAAAAAAAAAAGCCTTGTAAAGAAGCCCAGACCTGTGGGCTTTAAACAATGCACTGAAGTGAAGAACATTCACAATACGATTTAGACTGGGCGCATGGGGAGGGAGGAAATAAGTGGTCCCTCAGTCATTATTACCAGCCATGAGATCACACAGACCTTTCATCTTATACTATCAATTTCCCTTAGTGCTGGACTTACAATAAAATATGTAGTGCTGGGCAGAGCTGTAACAGGAGGAACAGTTGAATTCCCCTTGCTTTTCTCCTCCTGATCGCCCTCATTTACATTAACTCCTCAGAAAACAGTAATAGCTAATGGAGCAAGACCATTACAGTCCTGGTTCAGTGACACTGGCTAACTGGAAATGATAACAGGATATTCAGAAACACGGACCAAAATGATAGCAACTAACACTTTAGATTAAGTGAAAAAATAACAAAAACAAAAATAACAACCAAAAAACACCACCACCACCAAAGCCCAAAATAAATAAGGGGAATAAAAAAAGCCAGACAAAAATTTCCTCCACACCAGGGCCACTGCAGAGTAATATTTTTATGAAGAGACCCCACTGACCACAGCTGATCTGATTTTCTGCATATCCAACCAGGAGCTGAATAAAGTTTCCTCCTGGCAATGATCTCAATCCAAGCCCTCAACATACCAGGCATTGTAATTGTCTCAGCTCAGGCAAGACACAGCCCCTGACCAGCATCCCACCTGCAGTTTGAAGACAGCGTTTCATTAAACTGAATTATCTTTGTGCAAAATGTACAGATTAGCTCCCGGGATAGCTCATGTTCATAAGTAGACACAAGTACCAACGAAGCCAATCGGGTTTGATCCCATGCAGGGCTCAACAGCAAGGCTAACTGAGCCTTCACAGGCAGATCAAGAGAAATGTATCTTCTGTGCATGGAGAAGTCAAAGAGGAAAAAAAGAGCCAGAAAAAGCACACACACTGAGCAGTATGTGAGAGGGGGGGAAGAGTCCATCCCTCTGACTGCGTTTGCAGATGACAGAGAACTATTATGTCTGTGAGCTCTGCAGGTACAGAATCACAGAATCATTTGGCTGGAAGAGAGCTTTAAGATCATCAAGGCCAACCATTAACCCTACACTGCCAGGATCCCTAAACCATGTCCCCCAGCACCACATCTACACGGTTTTTAAACACTTCCAGGAATGGGGACTCAGCCACCTCCCTGGGCAGCCCATTCCAATGCCTAACCACCCTCTCTGGAAAGAAAGGCCAAGTGCTGAAAAATTGCAGAGGTTACAGCAGTCCATGGGAAATGAGGCTGCTTCAGTTTTAGAGCCAAACGTGTCGTAAGGACATCAAGAAACAGGCCACCACATTTCCTCACACAGGTTAGTAGTCCTTGGTTTACAGCTTCTGGTCCATCTAAGCTAGAAGGTGAGGCACTTAACACTCAGCTACTCAGCCTACCAAACATTAACTTTCCGAAGCCATGTGAAGATCCAAAAGGGTTTTGCTAAATAAAAAAACCCAAACAGCTTCTTTTTAAAGGCTTTGAGTTTCTTGGCGATTTCCTTTCAAAGGTCACACAGAGCAGGTTGTAAGATTCAAAGACCTATTTTCCTTTCAGGATGCTGCCTACCAGCTTCACAGCTGAGGGAAGATGGATAGACATGAGTAGGCTTCTTTGATTTGCTTTCAGAAATAAATATTCATTCCCACATATCTCAGTCAAACATTAACAGCAATGCCTTACTCCAGGAGCCCATAAAAACATGGAAGGTGAATGTGCAGATTGAGAAGAGTCAACTTGTAGAAAAGATAAATAAGGCAATGCTGGCAGTATCTCAGAATAGTCTTCACCTCTGTGCAAAATACATCCCAGGTCACCCAACTTTGTACTATTTAGAAGAAAATTTCTTTGCTGCTTTTATCTGTTTCTTTAATTAGATTGTTCTTGATTCATAGCACTTCTTTAGCTATCTCACAAGGGTAAGCTGTCCTGAAAAGAAGGAATACTTGCCATTTAGGATAACAAAGGTTTCATCAGAGAAACGATGTTCACAGACACCAACACAGTCTAAATTCAGCCCCCTTTCTCCAAAAAGGAGAATCGATGCCACTCACACACTGCCCAGCACAAAGTTGAGGAATCCCCACAGCTGATGTGGGAGGGAAGGACAGAGCTGAGGGAAAACTCCTCCTCTGCAGGTACAATCTCACACAAATGGGAGAAAGGAAAGAGGTTCTGCAGCTGGACATGTCACACTAGCTGCTGAGGCTGAGCAAGCTGCACCAACTCAGCTTCACGGAGCTAAGCCAACATTCTAATAACTACAAAGACAAAAAAAATGGAGTCAAATGTTTACCAAAGCTCTTATAAGAAGTAGGACCTATTCCAACAAAGGTCATTTCACAGCTAGATCAGCCCAGGAGCAGACTGATAATCTGGTGAACTGCAACTACTACAAGGACAGTCCCTCTGTTCCTGAGCATGGACTTAGTACAGCTTCTGAAATGGCCAATCAGTGAACTGATACTGATGTTAAACCCTGTAACCACACCACTGCAATAAAAATTGAGCAGGAATATTAGCCACTGTGCATAAAAGAGTACAAAAGGGTGAAGAGCTGATGGATTTATTCGTATTTATTCTGAGTGAGCTAAGAGCAAAAGTAAATTTCGAGCACACTCCTCAGCTGCATCGCATCACTTCTAACCTTACTCATTACAAAAATCCAAATACAGTGTACTGAGCTTATGACTTGCATTTGCAATTCATTGGTCACTACAATAAGATCCTAAGTACTAGCAGAAACTCATGCCTGGCTGTGTTTATTCATTTACATGTCTCAGACATAGCATAATGCTCAGAAGACAGGTCTTCATTTTTCTACAGTGGGCTACAAAGAATCATAGAATGGTTTGAATTGGAAGGGGCCTTACAGATCACCTAGTTCCAACCATGCTGCCATGGCAGGGACAGCTTCCACTGGACCAGGTTGCACAAGGCCCCATCCAACCTGGATTTGAACACATGCAGTGATAAAGCATCCATAATTTCCATGGGTGACCTGTTCTAGTGCAGAAGAACATCTTCCACTCTGCTCTGTTCTAGTGCAGAAGAACATCTTCCACTCTGCTCAAGACAGTACAATATACCACCAACAAATCCCACAGTAGTTTTCCTTGAGGAAAGCAAGCTCAGTACACATTTAAATGCTTGTTGACATGATTCTGTCCTCAAACAGTTCTTTCCATGGATACACCTGCTTATGGAAGGGGCCCTCCCATTGCCTGCAGTCACTTGTCACCCTACTGAAGGTACCAGACATTCTTCTTCCTCTTCCCTCTCTATGCTGAAAGGTAAGCAGCTCCCTCAATTGCTTCATGCAAAAATTCACTGGGTTAGTTTATTTTTAAACTTGGTGGTTCAAGCTAAGCCAGTCCCTCTGGATTTTAGTACCTCTAAGACTGGTTCTACTCAAAGTTTCCATAATGGTTTGACTACTTCAAGAACATCCGTGCTCATCCCACAAGAACTTCATGAGGTTCAACAAGGCCAGATGCAAGGACCTGACATGGGTTGGGGCAACCTCCACTCCCAGTATGGACCAGGTAATGAGTGGTTTGAGAGCAGTCCTCCTGGGAAGGACTTGTGGGTACTGTTGGATAAAACACTGGACTTGAGCCAGCAGTTTGCACTCACAGTCCAGAAGTCCAACCATGTCCTAGGATGCATCAAAAGCAGCATGGCTAGCAGGCTGAGGGAGGTGATTTTGTCCCTCTGCTCTGCTGAGACCCCACCTGAAGGACAGTGTCATACTCTGGTGTCCTCAGCACAAGAAAGACATTTTCAAGTGTGCTCATGGGAGTGCCATGAAAATGATCAGAGGGCTGGAACACCTCTCCTACAAAGAGAGACTGACAATGTTAGCATTGTTCAGCTTGGAGAAAAGAAGGCTCTGGGAAGACTTCCAGTACTCAAATAGGGCTTATAAGGTGGGGGCAACAGTACAAGGAATAATGGCTTTAAACTAAAAGAAGGTAGATTCAATAGACAAAAAATTGTTTTTAATTCCACCAAATGAAAACAAAACTCCTCACACCCCACAAGCAGCCTTGTCCAAATGTGGTCTGCCTCAGCCCTTTTTACTGGCTCCTGCTCTGTACTGCAGTCCCTGTGTAACTCAGCAGCCTCTTAAGATGCTCTCCAGTGTGTGGCTGCAGCTGTTACACAGCTGGTGAGGCAAAGGAGGCAATGAGCACAGGCTGCAGGAGTCCTCCCTTTGATGGTCTCCACCCCTTCCTCCAAAGCAGCAGGACCACAACCCCAGTGGGTTTTATTCAATGCAACCTGCCTTTCTCCATTTCTCACGTGTGCTGGACACACATGTGACCCAAACAACCACGGGAAGGTCAAGAATTAAAGGGTAGCAAGCAGGGAAACTTGTCTCCTAGGCTCTCAGGATCACTTTACTAGGTGGTTTATTTGGGACACACACGAACATATGCTGTTTGGAGCAAAGAGAAGTTGGTTGCTGCCAGCAGGGCACGTGTACATGCACTAAAACAAGAGCAAGCCAGAGACACTTGCCTACCAGCATGCAGGAGAGCAGCTCAGAAGGACTCGTTTTAATGGGGTGAGATGATACTAATGTGCCATTTCAATCTTGGCATCCTCACCACAGCTGCCAGAAAGGAGCTGCCAGATGGGACTGTGAGGAATGTGTACAAATTACAATTTTTTCTGCTGATTATCCAAACAAGATCACCCATCCATTTCATCAGAGACTTTGCAGATGATGCTGGTGACTTAGAAGGTAAGCTTATACATCCTAAGACATCCAGTCTGACTTTTAGATTTATCAATTTTTTTTTATAGAGATGCTCCTGATTAATCCTTCCATCTTCCTTTGCTAGTGTGCTGAAAACTGTGATGTACCATGGGCAGCAAACAAAAGTGAGGGGGAGGGCAGGAAGGGAATAACAACAACAAAACTACAGAAGTTATCAGGTCAGTCAGAGCAGGCAACAAACAGAAGAATATGAAATGTCAGCAGTAAAAGGCTGAAGGGACTGGCAGGGCAGAAAAATAAGCAGTGGGATGCAGGGGTTTTCAGCAGAAGATAATCTCTAAAACAACAAATCAGTTCAAGGCATTGTCATAAAATAGTCCTTTGTACAGAGAGTAACACAACCCTCCAAATAAGGGTGGAGAATAACATTTTTGGTCAAGCTACAGCTCTAGTTACCCCTAGGCTTTTCCACAAAGGACAGAAAGGGAAGCTAAAGTGGCCAAATATTGGCAGTGAGTAGTAACTCCACCCTGCCTTTTAGCTATTAGCAACAAAATGAACACCCAGCAGAATACCGTAGATTTTTATCAGAAACTGTTTTTTAATACATTTGTGATATTAAAGAAGAATTTATTTTTATAGTGATGGAGACCACATTACTAGTCAAGACAGTCACCCTCCAAGAAAATCCAGTAACCACATCCAGTAACCTAATGCAAAAATAAATTGGTAAAATAAAACTAATGGAAGAATATGTTTTAAATCTATTGAGTTTTATAAAATACAGAGCAGTGTTTTAAGACTAGATTTTGACTGTCTGGATGTTGCAACTCACTTCAAATAGACCACTAATGTCAAATACGATTAATTTATTGCTCTGGATTTCTTGCCAGCTTGACATTTCAGAGCAACCTGCAGCAGTCTTTAGTCTGAGTATGTGCACCCTCTGAATTGAAAGGACACAGCAACACCCAATGGTCTACTCACCACCCCTCTTTACAGACTCTCTGGTAAGAGACCACTCAGTATTTTCTGTGAGTATTCCAAAGAGAGCAGTGAAAAAGATGGGGTGCCCAAAATGTTACCTGAGAGTACAAAGTGAAAGAATTAGCATTGCTTACTCTGAAGAAGAGGGGATGTAGAACAAGTCTTCAAATATATAAAGTCTGCCATAGAGAACAGAAAAGTCCATTTCCTAGGTTCTTGACAAGCAGGGCAGTCAGCCATGGGTTTACATCACAGAGAAGGGAATTTCAGTTGAATAGCTGGAGACAATTCCTAATGATAAAAATAGGAAAGCCCTAGAACAGGTTAACCACAAAGTCTTCAATGTCAGAGACTTTTCAACATAGGTTAAACAAATACTTTCTGAGAATGACATTGGTCATTCTCAGGGCAAGGAGATGGATGGCATGATCTGTTGATGTCCCCTCCAGTCTGAGCCATCTATGACTGCATTAATTTTAATGGTCAGACTTGATGGTCTTTTCCAACCTAAGCGATTCCATTATTCTGCTAATTCTTTATTACATTGAAACTGCTTAAATTTTAGAACTCTGTTTTACTTTGCCATATAACATGAAATAACCTCTAAAAACAAGTTAGTTTGTGACAGAAAATGTCTTTGCAAGTAATTCCCCTTCATGAAAAAAAGGAATTTTCTAGTGTCCTTCTTTCAGCTGTAGCAACAATATTAACTTACTGGTCTTGTTCCTGTAGCAAGGTGAAAGGCCTACAGAGCATTCCTTTGTATGAAAACAAAAGCTTAAAAGGAATGCTCTCTCCTTCCCTAATCTTTTGTCTGTTTTTCATATCACTTTGTGGATGTCTTACTTGCTCTCCATCCAGATATTCTTTGTCCTCACAACAGTTATACTGCATTTCCACTTCTTTGCTACACTATGATAAAACAAAAATATGTCTGACTTGCATATGTAGCTGAACTTCCTCAAACTCATACCTGAGGATTGACAAAGCCTCTCCCCAGAACACTGCTTTTAGATTTTGTTTGCAATTTGGTCTTAAAGGAGTAAAATACAAGCAGATTATCCAGGCAGTGGTAAATGAGATTTCAGAATGGGAATATGGCATAAACACATCCCACTTCTAAGGAGACAGTCAGGAAATGCCACAATACTCAAGCCCAGACAGTGATCTGCAATCGTGACTCAGTCTAGTACATGGGAGCCTTTGCCAAAAGTAGCATGAACTGATGGCATGATGAAGCAAAACTCCTCAAAGTTGGCCAAGTCTCCCTTTACAGGATTAATCCTCTCCAAAATCTGACAAATAATTGAAAAATAAATCTTCCACTGAAGAAGAAATGAGAGGCCCAGTGATTTCTCTCCATCATGACACAATGGCAGAGATAAGTTTTCTTTGCAGAAGTGCTGCCTTTTAAACACACTGGTGATGAGCTATAAAGGTGAGGATTCTCCTAGACAACGTGTGAGACCCAGTTCTTCCATCCCAGCAAAGCTCCCATGGGATCAGACAGTGACAGTGGTCTACAAGACTGACAGCAAAATATGAGTGGCACAAAGAGCCAAAGGATCAAAACCAAAGGACCTTTGGAGAAAAGCAGTTGTTTAACATAAGAAGAGACAATGAGGAACAGAAAGGTGAAGCTGTTGTATTCCACATCAAAAAAAGTCAAATGGTAAATGCCAGCACTTTCACAAGCTCAGAACAAATCTTAGTCTGGGAGCAGATAGTATGGAAGAGATTACTTAGAGGTTACAAAAATATGGTATGCTGTGTGAGACATTATAAAAGCAGGAGATCTCCCAGGCATCTGATGCTACCTCTCAACCAGTTGGAATTATTTCCCACTGTTCATCAGTAATCTGTTGCACTCAAAACCAAAACATCATTTTGAATAAGGTTCTCTTTATTGTAGGGCTCCTGACTAGCCAGACTCACGGGGGAAAGAGATTTAAACAAATTAAGTGAGGAGAAACTATTATAGTGGTTTTAAATTGTTTATTAAAGACTTCAGCATCCAACTCTAGTGGGCACATCTGATACCTGGGAGGCAGCTGCTGCTCTTCAGAGGACAGCACATTTCAGACAAATGGCCACTTGAGGCAATAGAGAAATACCAGACCTGAAATAGCTCTGCTGTGTCAAATTCACCACACTGACCAGATAAACCTTAGCATTTTCAAAGAAATCTTTGCATTCTTAGGTTGCTGAAGCATGCACTAAACGTTTTCTGAACAGGGCTCGCCCTTTTTGGCTTTAACAACTTCTAGAGAGCCCCAAGAAAGGTCTCATGCCTTTCATTTATATTTTTGTAGCTTTCTGATTAAAATACATGCCCAACCTAAGGAAACGACTGAAAAAACCTTTCCCAATTAAATGTCACATGCTAGATCAGCAAGGATTACAAGTTATCAAATATTAAAAACAACCTTTTATATGTGCAGAGTTGGCCTTATTAATCCTAGAGAAGGGAAGTATACGTGAGTGAAAAGATTACTTCAGTGAAATAACAGGATCTTGGCTTTAACTTCAAGTGATTTTCCCTGAAGCATTTCACCTCAGCATCCTTCCTCCACTGCCCAGGTACAGCACTGGCAAAAGTCACTGTCTGTTTCATAATTCTTTTATTTTTGCACTATCTCTTCCAGTGGAGACAGAAGATTCAGAAGGGTTCAGCTGAGATAGCAACTACCTTTGCAGACAGTCAGTGGAGTCACTCAGGAAGGAGAAACGCAGTTTCATGGCCTCTTTTGCTGCTCTCCCTTGTCCCTAGGTCTAGTTTATTAACAATCCCTCTGGGTTCTGTCTTTATGAAAAACTTCAAGCAGTTTTTCACATCATCCTCCTGCACAACAGCAAAATGCTGCAAGTTGTGCAACATGGGAAAGTCAAAATGTGTCTCTCCTCTTCCTTACCCTTTCAGCTGCTTTGCTGTCTGTAGAATGGGTGGGGAGGTGGAAGGGTTATTCCTCCCCCTCTCTAGTTTTGCCCTAGGCCTCCTATAAACTACCAAAAAATACCAGATTGATGGTGCATTCACTAAACAAGAGATAAGGATTACTTACATAGGAATTGTAAACCCATCATCAAAATGCCTGCAATTGCAGGAGAAACCAGCTGTCCAAAACGTGGAGGCCTCAGCTGAGTTTTACCCACGGTTGCAGGGCTCCTGCCTTTCACCTCCCCCCACCCCTGGGAGTTTTTCAAAGAGAAGAAAAAAAATCCACCTTTAGCTCAATTAGTAGGGGCCATTTCCTCTGATAGACTATGCCTTTAAGTAACAGAACAAGCATCTGCCAATTAATTATACAAAGACAAGTGAAAAATCCCAGATTGTGAAAGGCTTTCAAAGGTGATGCCTCTGGTACAAGCCTTGCCTCCCTACCCACTTCTGCTGATAGTGGGAAGTGCTTCATCTCTCTCCCTTTGGGTGCAAAGTGCTTCATCTCTCCTCTTTGCTCTCTAGTTTGGCCTTATCTAAGGTCTGCCAGACACACACACACTTCCAAGGAGCTTTTCATTAGAAGCAGAGCTTTTGCCAGGGTATGCAAATCCAAGAGCTGACTTAACCTATGGCTTCCCAGGATTGCCTCATTGCTCTGCCCCTCTCTCCATACTACACCTTGCTTTCTTTGCACCCAGCAGCAACCTGAACTGTTCAGCTCTAAGATCTGGACAAGTGTTTGCAGCAACTCATAAAAGCCAAAGTCAGGCAACAGCCCCTGTGCTTGGGTATGTCAGAAGTGCTGGATCTCAGTGGCATGGCAGCCCCACTACGAGTAAATAAGGAGTCATTTTTCATCTGCTTTCACAGAAAGGAGGATAAATGGAGGTTCACACCTGATAAAGCAGCCACCTCAGCCTGTGATTGAGTCACAATGGCTTCTTCAAGCATGACAGCATGGTATTGAGGGTTTTCATCTCTATGCCCCTGTCTCTTTCCTCTGCAGTTTCAGTTTACATTTCAAACTTGGACTTTTATTATCTTTTTCTTTCTTTAGCCATTATAAACTATGGATCATTTGTACCTCTTGAAATCCTTAGTGCCTGTTACAGTTTGTCCTGATCATTGTTGACTTTAAGTTGTTTTGCAGAAACTAAGTAAATGACAGACCATGAAGGATCCTGCTCTGGCAGGGGGGTTGGATTAGATGATCTTCTAGGTCCCTTCCAACCCCTAATATCTGTGAATCTGTGATAATAATTAAAGAGGGTGGAGAACCTGAAGGCTGTGAAGGTGGACACTGGCCAGAGGAAAACTAAATCTCCAGGTTTAAAAACATGGATGGGAACTTGTAATAAACAACTGATTTATGCCCCAAATTAGATAAGGTGCAAACAGTCCATGAGTGCTATTAGTGAGGAAAGTTTCACTTCCACTAGTCTGAAGCAAAGAAGACATTGTTTGTGGCCAACAGTTCACTCCTTGTGATGTTCAAAGCAACAACAGAGCTGCAGCACAGGTAAGCAAAGAGCAGAAAGCCATCCAGAAACAGCCAACATCCTTACACTGTATTGTATGCATCTATCACATGGCAAGATAAAAAATGAAAACTTAAAACTCCTGCTTCTGAATAAAAATAGACATCTGAGATTATTACAGCCATAGTGTTCTCCTGCTCTCAGCTCTCTGCCTTCTTTGCCTTGTCACCCACGACACTAGGAACAGCTTCCCATTCCTTTTTCACCTAATGCCCTAAATCTCCACAGGACCTCTTTTCCCCTTGAAGCCTTTCTACATCTGCCAGATGAGGCCCAGTGTCTTTGCATGATTTCATGGCCAAATTGTTGCCTAGGTGCCAGTAAAGTACCTGGAACAGGGGTACTGCATTTCCTCTGGTGTCTGTAAAGTGCTTCACAGATATTAGGGGTTGGAAGGGAGCTAGAAGATCATCTAGTGCAACCCCCCTGCCTGAGCAGGGGCACCCAGACCAAGTCACCCAGGAACAGATCCAGGGGGGGCTGGAATGTCTCCAG
>JAOEGS010019147.1:0-16394 GCA_025447755.1 Corythornis vintsioides
CTAATCTGATAGCCTTTTATGAGGATATCAGTAGATGGTTAGATGAGGGAAGTGCAGTGGATGTGATATACCTTGACCTCAGCAAGGCTTTTGATACTGTCTCCCATGGGATCCTCACAGCCAAGCTTGAGAAGTGTGGGTTTATTAATATTTATTAATATTTGGCTTTATTTCTCATTATCCTATTCTGACTTCATTGGTAATAAACTAATTTCCCCAAATTGAGTCTGTTTTTCCTGTGACAGTAACTGGCAACTGAGTAATTTCTCCTGTCCCAGAAGACTTTTCTTGTATTTTCTTTCCCCTCTCCAGCTGAGAAGGGAGAGTGAGAGAGAAGCTTTGGTGTGCACCTGGCATCCAGCCAGTGTCAACACACCACAGATTTCTCCAGCAATGCCAAGAATAATACCAAGCATGAGAGGAAAGGTGGGTTAATCATTTTAACCAGGAATCAAATACAATCTGGTGGTGGTTTTTTTTTTTAATGGAATGCTAAGCTACAATACCAAAAGTAATGTGACTTCACTAATGTGTAAGTGCATATAAAAGTCTGATGTAACTGCATTTTTTCAGAGGGGGGGAAAGACGTTCTTAACACTATCTTGGAAATGTTAATTAGACCATATTTATAGCAATTAATTCATAACATTTTTCTCATTATTTCTTCCAGAACATACATGTTCCTATAATCAGCTGACACAAAGACACAGAATAGCCCTAAAGATTATCTGCACATATGCTTTCACTGCAAGATTGCCTGGAAGCAGGGATTTTAAATCTGCAGCCTGCTGGAGTGGTTCACCCTGCTTATAACTGGCAGTCTTATCCACAAGGGAAAGCATGGTAGGCTTAAGGACTTGGTCTAGAGGTACTAATTTGTTTCCAGACTCTACTTTCCAGATGGAGGGCAGGGAAAAGGAGGCCCAGCAGCTGCCCTTGTAGCAAGCAAGACAACAGAAACCCAGGGGTACATCCTGCTATCTACTTTAAAGAGATTATTCACATCTAGATCCCGTCTTTCTCTACTAGCCAGAGAAGCAGCTTTGGCTGCTTCAGATGCAGATAACTACAGTTCCTCAAACTGATCCCACCCTGGACATCATTAACCACCCAGCTGCAAAACTCAGGCACATAAAATATATCAGTAAACCAATGAGCAAGTATGAGTTGACAGGCCAGAGATCACACTTTTCACATAAAGGAGTTTGTTTTTTAATTCACCTTGGATAAAAAGTGAAGAAAAAAACAAAGGAAGTACGTAGTTGTGCAATCTCAATGTTTGTCTCAATGATATGCACTACTGAAGGCATTATCTGCTGTGATCAATAGTCCTCTGCCACCCAGTGAATGAATTTACTCAGGAACGGGTTTATCAGAATTTTGCTGTCACACAGTCCAAGGCTCATGTTTAGCAAGATGACACGAAACTGGTGGAGTGGCTGACACACTAGAAAGCTTTGCTGCCATCCAGCGTGACCTGGACAGGCTGGAGAGCTGAACAAAGGGGCACCTAATGAAATTCAACAAGGGAAAGTATAGGGTTCTGCACCTGTGGAGGAATAGTACCACGCACCAGTGTAGGTTAGGAGTTGACCTGCTAGAAGGCAGATTACAGAGAAGGACTTGGGAGTTTTGGTGGACAATGAGTCAACCATGAGCCAGCAGTGTGCTCTTCTATCTAAGACCACTGGTGTCCTGAAGTGCATGAAGAAGAGTGTAACCAGCAAGTTGAAGGCAGTTCTCCTCTCTCTCCACTCTGCACTAGTGTGGCCACATCTGGAGTTATTTTGTCCAGTTCTGAGCTTCCCAGTTCAAGAAAGACAAGGAACTACTGGAGACTGAGACCTCAGTGGAGGACAACAAAGATATTAGGTAACTGGAACATCCCTCTTAGAAGAAATGACTGAGAGACCTTGGCCTGTTTATCCTGGAGGAGACTGAGAGGTGACCTAACAAAAGTTTATTAAATATAATGTGCTGTGCTTATGACAGTCTGATACCAAACATTTTTTGATCATGAAATTTTATCTTTGATGCATCCTGTCTCATTCCAAATTCAGTATTGATCTTAAGGAAAAAAGTAATATTTCTTAATGGGTTTTCTCATTGTTTTACATGCAAGCCTATGGAAACAAGAAAAATGCAGATTATTTGTCTTATGTTCTACCTTTTTATAAGAAAGCTATGCATTTCTCTTTGCAATAAGGTACTCTTAAGTATTGCGGGCTCATTATTCTTGTGTTTATGTAGCAGTTAGAGGTACTTAGAATCAGCTGGATTTCTCTACCATAGGAAGACAAAATTTGAGAAACCAAACTGTCTGGATAAGGTATCTTCACAAAATACAGAACAGCTTCTCACCCACAGATGCTGGTAATTTGTTAAGAAAGAAGAAAGCCCACCAAACATCTGAAAACTAAAAAAAAAATCCTGCAGTCTTTTCCTAATTAGAGGGTTAAGTCATGGCAAAAATCTAATGCATCAGCTTCCAGTTGCATTTATATTGGGCATTTTGACTAGCTATTCCTGCTCAAAAAGCATCAGGACACATAAATTAAGATCATACCTTTCTCCACTGACAATCTGCATAGCTTCAAGGTCTACAGCAGTAGGCAAGTTCCCCAGGTACTCAGAACCTGGATAGGAAGAAGACCCTGACTAAAGTCTTGAGGTGCTCAGTGAAACATCAGTGAGTAAAGAATCACAAAACCTTTGACTTAAAGGGTCTTCTGAAAGTTATCTAATTCTTCTGACTGTTTCTATTGTAATGCTAGATCAGGTCAGCCATGCCTTTTCCAATCCCATTCCAGCAGGGCTGCTGCTCAGGCAATCACTTCCCAGCCTGAAATGAACTGAAATCCATGGAATGGCCAAGTGCCTTAATTTCTGAACTACTGTGTAGGAGAAATATATGCTATCATAATGTAGCTTCCCTTGATTTCATTATTTTCCCCTACCTGTGATACACACAGGAATGCATCCAGGTGGGTTTTGAATGTCTCCAGAGAGGGAGACTCCACAAACCCCCTGGGCAGCCTGTTCCAGGTTCTGTCACCTTCACAGTGAAAAAATTCCTCCTCATGTTTACATGAAACTTCCTATGCCTCAGCTTCCACCCATTGCCCCTTGTCCTGTCATCGGGCATCACTGAGAAAAGCCTGGCTCCATCCTCCTGGCACTAACCTTTATATAGTTATCAACATTGATGAGGTCACCCCTCAGTCTCCTTTTCTCCAAGCTAAAGAGCCCCAGCTCTCTCAGCCTTTCCTCATAAGAGAGATGTTCCACTCCATCATCTTTGTGGCTCTGCACTGGACTCCCTCTAGCAATTCTATGTTCCCTCTTGAACTAGGGGGCCTAGAACTGGACACAATACTCCAGATGCAGCCTTACCAGGGCAGAGTAGAGGGGCAGGAGAATGTCTCTTCACCTACTAAACACACCCCTTTTAATACACCCCAGGATGGCATTGGCCCTCTTGGCCACAAGAGCACACTGCTGGCTCATGGTCAGTCTCCCATCAACTAGGATACCCAGTTCCTTTTCCCCTTCACTGTCCTCCAAGAGGTCAGTCCCCAACCTATATTGACACCTGGGGTTGTTCTTTCCCAGGTGCCAGACTCTACACTTGCCCTTGATGAATTTCATTACATTTCTTCCTGATCAACCCTCCAGGCTGTCCAAGTCTCGCTGAATGGCAGCACAGCCTTCTGGTGTGTCAACCACTCCACCCACTTTGGTGTCATCAGCAAACTTGCTGACAGTGCACTCTGCCCTCACCCAGGTCATTGATTAATATGTTCAACAGAACTGGTCCCAGAACTGACGCCTGTGGGACCCCACTAGCTACAGGCCTCCAACTAGACCCCATCCCATTGACCACAACTCTCTGGCTTCTTTCCTTCAATCAGTTCCCAATCCACCACCTGAACATCCAAATCACACTACCTCAGTTTAGCCAGAAGGATGCTGTGGGAGACAGTGTGAAATGCCTTACTGAAATCAAGATAAACCACATCCACTGCTCTACCATCATCTGTCCACCTGGTGATATCCTCATAAAAGGCTATTAGGTTGGTCAAACATGACCTCCCCTTGGTAAAACCATGTTCACTGCTCCTAATGACCCCCTTGCCCTTCATATGCCTAAGGATAGCACAAAGGATACATTGCTCCATTACCTTTCTGGGGATGGAGGTGAGACTGACTGGTCTATAGTTTCCTGGGTCCTCCTTCTTACCCCTTTTGAAGACAGGAGTGGTGTTTGCCCTCCTCCAGTCTCCAGGCACTTATCCTGTCTGCCATAACTTACTGAAGATGGTGGATAGTGGTCTGGCAATGACTTGTGCCAGCTCCCTCTGCACCCATGGGTGCATGCCATCAGGACCCATGGAATTATGGATGTCCTCGCTACTTAACTGTTCTTTAACCCAGTTCTCATCAGCCAGGGAAGACTCCTTTTTTTATGCTGTTCTCTGGTGCCTCAGGTGTCAGGGGCTCCTGAGTTCAGTCTCCAGCATTATAGACAAAGAAGGCATTCAGTAACTCTGCCTTCTTTTTGTCCTCTGTCACCAGGGCACCTACCCCATTCAGCAGAGGGCCTACATTGCCTCTAACCTGAGCTCTTCCTGCAATAGATTTGAAGAAGCCCTTTTTGTTATCCTTGACCTCCCTTACAAGGTTGAGTTCCAACAAGGCCTTAGCCTTCCTAGTTACCTCCCTACGTCCTCTGACAACAGTCCTATACTACTCCCAGGTGGCCAGCCCATCCTTCCATAATCCGTAGATTCTCTTCTTCCACTTAAGTTTGCTTAGCAGTTCCTAACTTAACCATGCAGGTCTCACACATTACTGGTCACACACATTACTGGATAATCCAGTCAAATCTTACTTCAATCTTAGGGAAAGCCACAGCAGCTAAACCTGAACCATTTCAGACATAAATAGACTGGTGGTTAGGAGAGAGCAAAATCCAAAAACTACAGACAGAGATTTAAAACAAACCTAACTTTAATCTTTGAGAAACCACAGTTTTTCTCTTGTAGGACACTGTCACTTCAGGCCATAAGAAATAGCCATTTGAAAAGGACTGCCTCAAGTCTCCACAATTCTTGGGACACTTCTTAAACACGGGACCTAATGCAGAAGAACTCCGCCTGTAAAGGTCTACTTTTCTGTCAGGCTATTCAGCTACCCCTCTGATATTTATACACATACTCCACCTTCTGCCTTGCCTGGGGTTTCTTCTCTTGCCATGCAGGTAACTCCCTCTATTCTCTCCTCTGCTTTCTACCACAGTGCTCTCTTCTACATCTGCCTTCTATCTTATCCCCTCTTCCCTCCCCAGCATCCTCAAATCAGTGACCCACTCATGACCAAAACTTTCCATAGCATCTCTCCTGACTGTGCAGTTCAAAACCTGCTCTTCCTACCTCAGGTTACAGCAGATGATCAGCTTCTTGAACAGCTTGTAACAGAGAGTTTCCTGCCCCCCACTAAATTTCTGTCTATTCCAGATGACTCTCAGGCCTCTTTCTCTACTCTTAAACTCCTCCTCTGCTCACATCACCAAGTTACTCCAAATTAATTAGTGTTTCATCTCCCCAGTGACAAGAAGCAATGGGCACAAAGGGAAGCACAGGAAATTCATCACAAGTATCAGTAATCACTTTTTGTCTCTGAAGGTGATGGAGCATGGGCACAGGTTGACCACAGAGCTAGTTAAGTTTCCATCCTCAAAGATCTTCAAAAGACACATGGACATGATCCTGCACAGCTGGATCTAGGCAGCCCTGCTTGAGCAGAGGGTTGGGCAAGATGATCTCCAGAGGACCCTCTCAAGTTCTGGAGCTTTCCTATGGCAGATAAGGGGCAAGTCCTTCTTCTCTGACTGCCCTTGGCAGAGTCCAGTCAGGGCACTCCTTGGTCACAAGAAAATCACTGGAGTTCCTCACCTGCATTACTGGAATGCCTGTTGCCATGTCTTTGTGGCAACCCCAAAGACCCCTGTGATGTTACTGGGGGACATTGGTCTTGAGCAGCCACAGGCTCTGCTCTGGCTATGCCTAAGGCTCCCCAGTGAGGAGCCCACAGTCAGGAGGTGCTGAGGGGCACAGGGGGTCATGGCTCCAGCAGCCTGCAGGGGGAGTGCCTGGCCCACCTTTGAGATGGGCCCCTTTTGCAGGCAGTGAGAGACAGGCTGGTGACCTTCCTGGAGTTCTGCTATGACCAGCAGGTGCTCAAAGAGAAGCTGGAAGCCTCTGTGGAACCACCTTAAACATAGAGCAGCTTTTGGGGCAGGGCTGTCCAACCCCTTGACTATCTGCTAAGTTGTCTGCCCTGAAGACCCAAGAAGCTGGGTGCCATGGACAGAGGCCATGCTGGGCATCCCTATCTCTGATGGGTCCTGACTGAGTTTTGTTTTTTCTCTTCTTGTGATGGTGCTCTGTATTGTGGTGGCCATACTGTGAAATTCTAACTAAGGTAAAGCACTTTTTTAGTCTCTTGGCCAGTTAAGTTAGCCACAAAATTCTTTTCTAGATACATGGTGCAGTCACCTTAGTATTAGAGTGCAAGATACCATTAGGCACAGCTAATGACTGATTTTTTTAGGCAGTAGAATACTAGAGTTCAACAGAGGCTACAAAAATGGTTAAGGCTGGAACATCTCTCTTGGGAAGATGGGCTGAGAGCAGTTTAGGCTACAGAAGGGAAGACTGAGAGGGAATCTTACAAATGTTTACAAATATCTGAAGGGTGGGTGTCAAGTAGGAGAGGCCAGTCTCTTTTCAGTGGTGCCCTGTGATAGAACAAGAGGTAATGGTAGCAAGGGAAACATGGGAAGTTCCACCTCAACATGAGGAACAACTTCGTCACTGTGAGGGTGATAGAGCAAGTACACAGGTTGCCCAGAGAGGTTGTGGTGTCTCTTCTAGAGACTTTCAAAATCTAATTGAATCTGTTTCTGTGTGGTCTGCCCTGGGTGATCCTGCTGTGGCAGGAGGCTTGGACTCCCATCATTTTCAGAGGTTATTTCCAACACCTACCATTCTATGTAATTCTGACATTTGCAGAGTACACAGTGCAGTTAATATGTATTATAAATAGTATTCAATATAATTAGAATTCACACAGGAATATGCAGACACCTTTGTAGAGTTGTATAAAGAGTAATTAAAACCATAGCATACGACCTACCTAAAGGTGTAGAATATACTTCAACCAATGGAAGGATTACTTTGCAACCTGACATTTCTAGGGCTCCTAATACTAACCCAGTTTGCACAGCAATGTTATAAATTATTCAGAAGAAACTACTAAGATGTAGCTCACAACAAAGACTGAACTTGCTTCAAGCTGGTGTAATGTATTGTGGGTATGTGGTAGACTCATCATAGGCAAGATGCTGACAGCTTCCCATTGGATCCCTGTTTTATTAACTCTATGACACTAGCTGAAAAACCATCCGGCCTGGAAAACACAAGATTAAAACTGAAGGCAAGAAGGAACACATCTGCAAATTTATTAATTACCACCCATTAAAGAACACAGACTACCTGCACCTTGAAAAATGCTAGTTGAGAATGAAAGCAATGCTGTGGATTACCGCTGCATCAGAACTGTTCGTTTTCAACCTGTAACTTCTGAATAGAGTTCTGTAACTGACCTGAGCAAGCGTGGATGGGCACAGATACATGTCCATCTCTCAGCTGCCTGCATTTCCAAATGAAAAGCCATCTCTGTAGCTCACTAGAAACATATATGCTTGCAACTTAAGAGAGAGGCATCAGGGTTTTCAGAGCCAAAGTCCATAGGTCCAACTCCTTACAGTCTGCCTTACTCAAATGCTAAGCAAACACTATTATTTTAGTTACATGTATTGTAACACCTTGTCAAACTCATACATACTGCAAAGTTTAAGGTAATCTTTAAACTTGTTAAAAAAAAAGTTCTGATTTCTTGAATAAAAACTCTTAAATCATTTAATAACTCAAATCATTTTTAATCATCTTCAAGCATTTTATCTCAGAGTTTTTATGGTACAAGAAAATGTTCCTCATTCTGCCAAATGTGTTAGAAAAATTTGGCAAATATTGCTGCAAAGAAACTTGTAACATACAGAATAGCAGTGTCTTTAATAATCTGCTTCAGGGGCATAACATTAAGGAAATTCTTAGTCAATAGGCACATATCTTTTCCAGTAAAGCCACTAAATAAAAGTTATGTTCCATAAAATATTTTCATCATTTGCTTCCAACTGATCAAAATTAGTTCTTAAACATGAAAAAAACTCCTCTATCACTTGCATTTTCCACAAACAAACCATCAAAACCACACAAAAACCTGAAGAACACTGTGAAGAGATGTAGTGCAACAGAATTTATGCTGTCCACCAACATCCAGCTCTTGCACTCCAGTCAACCTTTGTCAATGCACACAGGAATTGTTAGGGGAAAATACAACAGGTAACAAATTATATTTTATTAAGTCCTAGTAAGACCTTCCCAGTTTATTCAAATCTCAGTATGCTCATTGAGACCTCATAACTTCTAAGTGTATGCTTAATTTAGTAAAGTCAAAAATAAATAGAGGCCAAAATGATCATGTTTGTGGAAAACACTTAAAAGACAGAGAAGCTTTTGGGGCAGGGCTGTCCAAACCCCCAACCATCTGCTAAGTTGTCTGCCCTGAAGACCCAAGAAGCTGGGTGCCATGGACAGAGGTCATGCTGGATAGCCCTGTCCCTCATGGGTCATCCTGCTGGTGCCTCCATACCCAAATAGTTCCTTCATCCTCTTGTCACCACCCTCTGAGCCTTTCTCTGACTCTTCTCTACAACAGCAGCCCAACCCCTTCAGCCCCAAGCCTTCCTGCAAGACAGGAGGGAGTTGCTCTTCTGGGGACAGGCTGCTTCCTTTCTGGACAGGAGCTTCTGGACAAACTCAAAGAAAAAGTTAGCCTTCAGAGGATGGAAGCAATGACAGGTAGCCTAGGAGGAGTACAGAGGAATTGTCTGAGCAACCAAGAATTATGTAACAAATGCTGAAGCCCCAGTAGAATTGAATCTGGCCAGTTACATCAAGGACAAGAAGAAAAGCTTTTCTAGTTAGAAGAAGAAGACTAGGGAAAATGTGGTCCCTCTCCAGAATGAAACTGAAGACCTGGCTGCCCAGGATATGGCGAAGGCCAAGAAAAATTACTTTTTAACCTTGGTCTTCACCACCAAGTGCTTCAGCCACACCATAAGTCACAGACAGAATAACCAGAGACTGGGAGAATGAAAAACTGCCTGCTGTAGGAGATCAGATTTGAGACCATCTAAGGAATCTGAATGTTCACAAATCCATGGGACCTGACAAGATGCATCTGCGGGTACTTTGGGAACTGGCAGATGAAGTTGCTAGTCAAAATTCAAGATCCATAATGGATTCTTCTCTTCCAAATAATCTTACGTGATTTTGTTGACAAGCAACAAACCTCAATTTCCTTGGGAAAGAAAAAAAAAAAAAAGTCTTTTACTTATGTAGCTATCACACATAGTTACTCAACAGGGACAAATCTTCAAATCTTCAGCTGAGGACAACACATCCTGAAGGCACAAACCTTCTCCGAGCTGTGATTAAAATTTAAAATATGACCTCATGGATACAATGAATGGTTCCAATCTCTTGTTCCAGAAGTCAGCAGGGATGGGGTTGTTGCTTCTGGGGTTTTGTTTTGTTAATACAGACAAGATAAACCTTTTCAGAAGGAAAAAGAAACATATTAAAAAAACCAGACAATTTCCATAAGAAAGACTACCAAAACTCCACTAAAAATCCAAATTTTTAATCTTGGAACAATGACGTTTTTACAAAGAGATTTTAAAGACCAAGTGTAGATATTCACAAAGGCAACAAGCTAAGGCATAGTTTCCATAGCCATGTTTATAAATTAAAGACTATGAAAAGCCATGTGATTTGATTGTATTTAAATCTTGTCTAGATACAGGCAGCAAAACTTCTAAGTGTCTGATTTAGTGGACGGTTGGTTTATACAATTACAAGTATGAATTAGATTAATTTCAAATCACTGAAACAAGCTCTAGTAAAAGCATGAAGCTAAACAGTATATTAAAGTGCTCATTAGAAACCAAACATTTCAACTGTAATTAAGAAATATTAAAGATATTATATTCCTTTCATATCAAGTCTGAAAGTACAGTATGTACATAATCTACAGTCTTGTCTTTATAAATAGGAAATAAGTTATCAGTGTAGCTCTAACAGATGAAGGGAGAATGAAAGACTATTTTGATCTGTCCAGATAAAAAGGAAAAAAAATAATACATAGAGCTACTGGAACTCTGTATCCCCAAGTGTTGACATTTTTGCTGATCTCCTTTACTAATTCTCTTTAGACCCACCTATGAAGCATCTGTCACTAAGTTGCCAGTAATGAATTACAGCAAATCACTTATAACAGGATTGCTTAGGTCTCAAGAACTGGCAAGGCTGCTGCTACAAGAAAATGTAATAAGACTTAAGTCCCTTAGTTAAACATAAGCAATATGCACCACAGTATATTACAGTTTGTAAATATAAAAGAACTTTAACCTAAACGATCAAGAAAAAAAAAATGGGATTATTTCTAATTTGTTTTTTGGATGAACCATAGTATTACCAAAAAAATAAGACAAGACTAACCCAAAGGCATCTGTGACAAGTTTAAAACCCTACATCAGCTTTCATTTAAATCCCTAACAATCTCCTTTCAGCCCAGAGACACAGCATGTCTGATAAAGTCTCTTGTGCTGACAGGAGCTAATCAAACCTCTCCATTTCACTACTAGTTTCACACACTCCTCTGTGATGCTGACTTAAGTTTTGCAGCTTGTGATAATATCACCCTGTGCACAGGTTAAGCCTGTTTCATATAGAACTAATACCAAGTATCTGTGAAACATTAAGTGTCCTACATAGAATCATAGATTTGGCTGGAAGAGACCTTTAAGATCAACAAGTCCAGCCATTAACCCTACACTGCCAGGGTCCCTAAACCATGTCCCCCAGCACCATACATCACACAGCATATGCACTTTTCAACTATCCCCTTTGAAAGTACATGAGAAGCTTTAAAAAATACAACCAACCTTAAACTAACAAGAGTGTTCATGAAAGTACAGTAAAAAAATATATTTCACTTCCTCTCATAGCTTCTCCTTTCTCAAGTGAAACTGGACTTTGTAATTTTTAGACAGCTAAATGAGCATACCTACACATATATAGTAACGTGATTACAGTAAAATCAAAAGCCACAAACTAAAATAACAGTGAACATTCTGTAAGTGGAATTTTAACTTTTGGTCAAAATTTCAACTAGGCTAAAGGCAAAATTAGGCTGTACAAAATCCCTTTAACATCTGCAGGAAGAAGCCCCTTATTTACTCTAGCTTCAGCTTAAGTGTGTGGTCAGCCTGAACTATGCAATTTCTTAAAAGCACAGGTAGATAAGAGATTGTAAAGCTCTATTTCTTCCCTACTTGTATCCATTAGCAGAATCTTCTCTCTCAAAACAACACTCCTATGATAAAATGTATTGTGGTGCTCAGAAGAGTTGAAGGCAAACACATGTGTATGGGCAACACAAGCTGTCAAGGTGACAAACGATTGAGTGGACTGCCTTCTCCACCTGCAGCAAGCTTGAGCGTTGTCAGCTTCCGAGGGGGGTGTTGAGGGCTCTTACGAAGGTTGTCGTCCATCTGCAGAGAAATAATGAGAGCCGGATCTGGCAAACAGTAGAATACAGATTACAGGATTAGTCTCTTTGTCAGACCTGCCATCATTAATGCTAGTTTGGGGTGTATTTTTTACCATGTATTTCAGACCCAGACAAATATGATGCCTTGGTTCCTTTCCACTCTCAAATACATGTTTGGGTCAGAGCTGCTGTTCATCCCATTAGCACGTGATGCACAAAACCCAGAGCAAACAGGTGTGCTTCTGCTTAAATATTTTCTCCAAGATTTCCTCTAAGAGGTCAAAACCTCAATTTTGTGTAATAACTAAACGATGCCAGAAAGCAGATCAAACGTGTAACACCAGTGGATGCTTTTGCATGTTCACCACCTTGCAAGAACAAATATTTTCCAAACTAGAAATGTTCTGGAGGTGCTGGATGAATTTAGATTAGTTAGTTTTAATAAAAAGTATTTAATAAAGAACTTGTGATAAGATCTTTTCAAAGACAAGTTAAAATTAATCTCAGAATAAGAAGACTTTACATTTTCACAGGAAATCAGTCTAATTCCCTATGCTTACAATATGGTATCAAATTGTCTAATTACTGCAGAGTAAAGAGAATCACAGAAGAATACACAGGGGAGATCTCTAGAGATTGTCTAGTCCATCCCAGTTCCTCAAGTGTCATTTATAATCCAGTAGCCAGAGGAGGAGAAAGGAAGAAGCAGAGACCATTTCCTCCACCACGATTCCAAGATCTCCCCTCTATTTATTAATTTACAGCTCTTTTAACTTCATGGGAATTGTACAAGAAATCAGCCACCCCCCAGGGTGATTGGCTGGGTTGCCACAACACTCATAGTCAAAACATCTTTCTACTGTTTTACAAACAAATGCCAGCACAGTCACAGCTTGGTGAGAACCTTCACTTTCCCACAGGAAGGAAAATTCACTTGCTGCAGCATTTTAACACCCATATCCAAGAAGTAACACATTCTTTAAAACTTCCACAGCCCCAGTTTAATACCACAAAGGGGAGATACAATCAATACCTAATGCTACAGAAGCTGATCACAGTTAATGATCTATTTCCACACAGATCTTTTTCAGGAAGAAATGTCTTCTATCCTTCTAGTTAGTATTCTGACTGCATCAGAAGACTGGTTCTTCAAAAATATCTTTCACATTAGCTGTAAAGCTTTTGACAGTTGCTGAGTGACAGCCTCACAAACAAAGAATATAAAGAACTAAAAGCTAGATGTAGAACAAGCACAGGAAAGGTAACTGTTAGTGACTGCAGTGTTGACCTGGGAGCAAGGAAAGCTGTTGATCAATCCTAACTTGCAGGACCATTACTGACTTTGGATCAATACATTTGCCTCCTCCTTTTCTGGAATGCAAACTTGTGGAAAAGACACCCTTCTTTTCTTGGCATGCACACTCGCAAGACAGTGTTCTTCTCATTGTAACAAATACTTTTTAAACACAAGGCTTTGTTCATTATTCCTTTCAAATGACATCATATTCTTCCTGCCTCTCTACAGAAAGTAACTCACTAGAAAAGAGGTAATTAAAAGTCCATTGTACAATTGCAGTTGCCATGCAAGAATGTGTGAACAAGTAACCACAACAAAGAAGGAAATTTAGAGACTGAAGCAAAAGTAACCTTTTCAATCAAGTTGGATTCCTTATTTACAAGCTGTGTGAGTTTCTGCAGATTAGCATCTGCTGTATCCTGTCCAGCTGGAGAATGGCCTGGAGAGTGAAAGTAGAAAGATGAAGAGTGAAAGGTATTCACAAAAGCTTTTAAATTCATAAAAAATAAACCCATAAGGGAAAGGAAGTTCATGCAGTGGGTTTTTTTTTCCTAAGAATTAAAGTGAAAAAGCCATTCCATGTGAGAAAAGCAGAAGTACTAAGAGTGAGCCATAGCACAGATACAGATGTATTTTGCCTGTATTTGACAGAGTCTAAAAATGAGTTATTAGCCCTTCTTTTAATTTTCAAATCTTTCTGCACAACTTTGGAAGTTATTTTTGCCTCACTTTCCCACTGAAGCTCTAGCATAAACCACATAAAATCTAATTCTGCCTTGGTTCACAGTTAGAATCCTGGAGTCCTAATTCAAACACAACTATACATGACAGAAAGGGGTAAATATAGCTTACCTGAGACAGTTACCCTGAAGTAGCAAGTTAAAATATCATCGCAGAATCGGCACAGATTGGGAAGCTGTTTCAAATGCTCTTGTAATTGCACTCTAGGGAAGCACACTTTATAAATCGGTGCAAGGAAACCAAACACAAAGGCATCCAATGTGGTAGGTCTGTAAAAAGTGACAAACAAAAAAAACCTAACAAAGTGACTGAGGTAAGACATTACGACCTCTATAATGTAACCATTTTGTGTCAAACACAAATCAAGACTTAGCTGTTCTGACAGTCCAACTTTTCGTATCAGTCTGGTGAATGCTTTGTGCAGGCTACTCATCTCAGCACCTCTGAACTAGAGACATGCTGGCAACTGATACAGTAGCTTCCACATAAATATCCAGTCATGCTGGCAGGTACACTCACAAGTAAGCCATTCTAGAGTTTCTGATACCACAAACACCAAGTTCTATGCTTGGGGGCCAGTATCCTCTCTCACAAAGTGAGTGTGATCTGACTTCAGTGGCTAAAGGAATAGATCATCCTTTTCAGTATTTGGTGGTGCTGTGTTGTTGGCAATATGTTTCCTGCTCTGTGCACATTACTAGAGGAAGAGGAATGTTCCCAGAACTACACCCTCCTTCCATGAGGGCAGCAGTGACATTTCCGGCTTAAAGCATTTTTTTTATACAAGCATTGGTGGTGAAAGTTTAAGGATTTAGAGAGTTACTTTATTAGTTATTAAAAATAAAAAAAAATAAAAAAAATCACACTCACGTATCTCCAAAGAAAAACTGAGATGTTCCCAATCTTTTTGACAGGAGATTCAGGCACTCCTTGGCATCCCTGTATATCTGATGAGACATAAGACTGTCTAAGCGCCCTTGGTGTAGCGAGGCTGGTATGCACAGCATCATTCATCATTTGACACTGTGCTGGACTGTTTCAGTTCTTGTCTTTGACAGCATCAACTTAGAAAATCTTTACAAATTTACTAAACAACACACACCTGTGCTTCCACTTCAGTCATGGTGTAGACTGGAGGCCCGCCCTTGGTCAGCAAGATCCTATTTAGCGCTTCCCTCGACATCTTTCCAGGCAGATATAAACTCAGTGGGAAGGCAATTCTTGAGGCAAACCATGGCTTTGTTACACTGCAGTAATTTTCAGCCTCAACCCAGAAAGTGTGCAGCTATATAAACACGAGGAAAAATGTGACTTGAATTTGAGGAAGAATAGTAGACATCTATTAAAAGTTCAACGTATAAGATCTCTGTCAGACAAGCAGAAGCACCATCAATTATTCTAATTTAAGGCAATCAGGCTTCATAAAATTTTTTTTTTTTGGATTGCATTAGTCCTTTGAGTGTAGGAGTATATGATTAAGGCAACAGCTACCTTAGACCTAAATAAAAACAACAAAGATATTACACCTATATATACATGCATATATAATTATATATCCACTTGTGTTTATCGACAGCGGGATCAAGAGCACCATCAGCAACTTCACAGATGACACCAAGCCTAGTGGTGCTGCTGAAAGGCTGGAGGCATGTCATCCAGAAGGGACCTGGATAGGCTGGAGGTGGGCTCAGGTGAACCTCATGAGGTTCAACAAGACTAAGTGCAGGGTCCTGCACTTAGGTCAGAACAACCCTCACTATCAATACAGGCTGTGGGATGAGGTGCTGGAAAGCAGCTCTGCAGAGAAGGACTTGGGGGGTGTTGGTGGATTAGACGTTGGACATGAGCCAGCAGTGTGCACTTGCAGCCAAGAAGGCCAATTGCATCCTGGGCTGCATCAAGAGAACTGTGGCCAGCAAATTGAGAGAAGTGATTCTGCCCCTCTACTCTGCTCTGGTGAGACCTCACCTGAAATACTGCATCCAGTTCTGGAGCCCTCAACATAGGAAAAACATGGACCTGATAGAGCGGGTCCAGAGGAGGGCAACAGAGATGATGAGAGGGCTGAAACACCTCTTCTATGAGGACAGACTGAAGGAGCTGTGGTTGTTCTGCCTAAAGAAGAGAAGGCTTCGGGGAGATCTTATAGCCACCTTCCAGTACCTGAAGGGGGCCTACAGGAAGGCTGGAGAGGGGTTGTTTACAAGGGCCTCTAGTGAAAGAATGAGGGGTAATGGGTTTAAATTAGAGAAGAGTAGATTCAGATTTGATATCAGGAAGAAGTTCTTTACCTTGAGGGTGGTAGAACAGTGGAATAGGCTCCCCAGAGAGGTGGTTGAGACACCATCCCTGGAGATATTCAAGGTGAGGTTGCACAAGGCTCTGAGCAGCCTGGTCTAGTTGAGGGTATCCCTGCTCACTGCAGGGGGTCTGGACTAGATGGCCTCTGGAGGTCCCTTCTGTCCCTAAACATTCTATGATTCTATACTATATACACATGCACGCACACACACACAGTACACAGAAAATAAGTTATGAAGTTGCAGATGTACAGGATCAAGTTTGAACATTCTAGATTTTTTTTTATATTAATCTGGAAATAAAAAATATTATTAAA
>JAOEGS010019148.1:0-20714 GCA_025447755.1 Corythornis vintsioides
TCCAGTCCTCAGGCACCTCTCCTGTTCTCCAGGACCTTTCAAAAATGATGGAGAGTGGTCTAGCAATAACCTCTGCCCTCTCCCTCAGCACTCGTGGGTGTATCCCCTCAGGAGCCATACATTTGTAGATGACCAGTTTGCTCAATTGGTCTCTAACCCAAATTGTCCTCTTACTATTAGATGCCACACTTGTTTAGCATCCCAGAGTTAAGATGTATTAGGCCAACTGAAGTAGCATTTATTTAAGGTCTGCTCAAATTCTAGACATTCTTCTATGCTCAGGGTGGAACAAGGGAAAGGGGTGAAGAGAGAACCGTAGAGACTAAAGTAGTACAGACCACACCCTCCCTTCCTCATGCCCCTGCCACTATTCAGAGAAGGGAGATATAGAAGAATCAAGGATAAAAGGAATAAAGCCTAGGAAGAAGGATAGTTTTTATCTTTGCTTCTATCCTACTCTATTTTTAAATCACAATAAATTAGTTTTCATCATCATACCTAGTTTGCCTGTCATGGTAACCATTTCTTACCTTGACCCATGAGCTTGTCCATCTTAATTTTCCCTCTTCTCTGTAGACAGGGAATGAATGAAAGCAGCTGGGTGGACATCTAGCAGCCAGCCAAGCTTAGCCCCCCACACCTAGGTATTGGTTACATGGGGAAAATTC
This sequence comes from Corythornis vintsioides, assembly GCA_025447755.1. Lineage (NCBI taxonomy): Eukaryota > Metazoa > Chordata > Aves > Coraciiformes > Alcedinidae > Corythornis > Corythornis vintsioides. The sequence continues at coordinate 669 of JAOEGS010019148.1, forward strand.
CACATCATGCTGGAATGGATCTCCCCTTTAGCTGCCCACCATGAAGTTAAGCTTTTGTCCTGTGCTAGTGCCAAATGTCTCAGATCTAGTTACATCAGTACAGCAAAGAAAACAAAACCCTCAAGCTTTTCAGACATTGCTTTTTAAAAGGTCTGTATAATTTATTATGGAATTTGAGCTCTTAGCCATTAAGTTACAACAACAATGCATGACTTGACATTCTTACAGTTGTACATACACAATGGAAAAGACATAGCCCAGTGCTTAATCCAAACAATGCAGCCAAGTTAACACAAGGTTACCATAGAAGACAGTCAATTGCAAGTAGCTGTTGACAGACTAGCAAATTCAAGTGGTTCTCTTCATTTAATAGAACTAACTGGCTTCAAAGGTTTGGATTTGAGCTTCAGACTAACAGAGTGATGGAAACTCAAATTATTTTGCTCTTCAGAATTAAGAAGGATATGTTCATTTAAAAATGCAGGATCATTACATTTCAGATGGTGAAAAGTAGCCCCAAGTCCAATGGAATTCTAATGGACAGTTTCCAGGCAATGCATTCTTCACACAAACACATGCAATTAGAAAGACAGTCAACTTTTTAAATCTTTCTCAAGTTTTGCAATACAGCAGGATATCTGAGGAGAGAGGTCAGGACCCATACTGAACAAAACCAAAAGCCTTCAGCTTGATTTGTGCATGTTTGTTTAATCTACAATTCCAATTCCCCAATCTTCACACATCACCTATGAGAGAAAAGAGCACATCAAGTAAAGATCAGTCTCAAAGACAGAATACAATTTTTATAGTTATTCTGATTAAAAAACAAAAACCACCAAAAAAAAGCCACCAAGCTACAACCTATCAACCCAAAACCAACAACCCAACTAACTCTGCTGCCATCTTCCATTTCAGGAATTATAAATTCACCATGGCCCTATTATCAAACTGCATCTCTTCAACTTACTCAAGGGGAGTCTTGATCTTCCCTCCTTCACCCCACCTCCTCATCCAATTAGCCCAACCCTACTCAGTAAGCATATTCCATTTGTCAAGATATAACTTTGATGTGTTTAATTTGCTGCCACTATCTGACTGAGATAATCATATATTCAATCTGACTGTGAGACAGAGCAAAATAAGTAGAGCAGAAAACAAACTAGGAAGGACCACTCTCCTTGTGACAGCAAGCTGTGAAATCAGTGTAAGCCACTGTGTGACATCTCACCCAGGCTCGTGGCTGAAAGGAGACAGAGAGAAGAGTCTCTTGTCAAGCTGTGGAAAATCTGATTCACCCAATGGCCAACAGCAGGAACTACTCCCTACAGATTAACCCAAGGAGATCTTGCCAACTCCTCTACTAGATTTCAGTTCCACCTCTCTGTAAATCTGCAGAATCAGTACATTTATTGATCTCAGTTCAGCACAGAAACATCTACAGTTGATGCCAATTGCTGAATATGAAACCAATGAAAGATACACAAGCAACCTCTCCACTGAAAAGTAACCAAACACCACCCACCCCCCAAACACCCACCTAACCATCACCACCATAATCATCACTGACTTGATTCAGGGTACTAAAGGCTCTGTTGAGCAAGTGTTCTGTTTTTCCAACACTTGGGTTGTTGATGTGCAACAAAACCATGTTTTTATTATTACACATTGCAGCAACAACTGAAAAAAAAATTACACAAATTGAGGGTGCCATTAACCTACTGGTGTGTACTTCAAAGTAGTTGGTAGTTCCAACAGTATCTACACATCTTGACAAGGGAATCCTGCTTCTATGGGGCAGCCAAATAATCAGCTCAACCGCTTGTGCCTTACCTGTTGCCATCATAATGTAAACCCAACACATTTTGCTTCTGATCAAGCTCATAAAAACCTGCTAGTGTTGATACTGCCTGTGCCTCAGAAATCCTCTGATCCACAGGGCACAGGAGGTAGTTGGGGTAACAACTGCTACACACTTGCTGAGCTACTCTCTGCACAAGTAGTACTGGCCAGTCTAGCAAGTCAGGTAGAAAACCCGGGCAACAATTCCCAAATCAAAAAGTGATTTTAAAACAAAATAGTCTTTGTATATTTGACAAAGCTGTTGGACTGGTGTTCCTCCATTGTCACTTATACCTTGGCACAGGACCAGACTTCCCAAAGTGTAACAGTCCAGCTTTGGCAGGAATATATTAGTGCCCAATTTATTAGACCAGTATGGATCAAAAGCAGTCTCACTGTAGTTAAGTTACCCCCAACTCCTCTGGCATACCTCCAGAACCTAGCACTAACCTGGCAACTCGTTACTGGTCTGCATTCACATACCTAGAGGCAGGGGGAGTGTAAGGAGCAGGGTGAAGGAGATGCTGCTGTCTAACCAAATTTTCTAGTACCAGGAAAAATCTCCTCCAAGCATTGCTTAGAGCCAAGGAAAATCCAGTCCAGGGGTCATTAGTTAAAAAAAAAAAAAATAAAAAAAAATCCAGATTTTCTAGTTATATTGGTATTCCTGGACATAAAACTCACTATTAACATGCACTTAGATCTGCAATGTGTATAGTTTATTTTTGCTTGCTATCAAGTCTGAAAGCTGAAGCTGGTTTAAACAATATATTTTTTTTCCAATTTAGCATTTGTAGGCTATTATTGATAAGCTAACATTTCTGAACAGGGGCCTCTAGTTTTTGCTTGTGTTTTAACACCAGTCCCATTTCCACATGTTCATAGCTCCTTTAAAAGAAAAAACAAACCAAACCAAAACCAAAACCAAAACAAAAACAAAAAAAATCAACTGAACTCTACAAATTTTCTTCCAAAGAATAATACAGGAACTACAACTCCATGCCAACACACACATTACTAACAAAACTTACTCTACACCAATTCCATACCCCAGTCTTGCTTGGGATTTTCCCCAGCTGATTTATGCAGCACCACCCTTTAGGGAGCTATCCCCTTTGTGTGAGCACTGTGCTTTAGCTTTGGATAATGATACCACAGGAACACCTCCAAGAAGGAAACCCCGTGCCCGACTACAGTGAAATCTGATGAAGGCACAAAGGGCTCGGAGAAGTTTCCTGTATGCTCTAAGAAAAGCATGCAGTGAGGAAGAGATCAGGGCAGCAGGGGGCAGAATGAACTGACATCACATAGAGGATCAGCTCCCACATTAGGCAGGACATGGCTTAAGCAGAAGCAGCAGATTTTTCTGAAGGGTAGGAAAGGGAGCCACAAGGCACCTATCCTGCAAAAACATTCCAGGGGCACAGAACATTCCTTAGTTCTGACCTTCATAAAAGCTTTTGGTAGGTAAATCAGTAGAGACTAGAAATAGCAGTTTGATCCAACATTGGATTTATTTGGTCCTAATCAGCAAAGTCTGGGAGCTGTATTTACCTATAGCTGCCTCCACCTGTTTACTCTGCCAGTTAAGTATTAGATGAGCTGCATCAGCAGGTCATATGCTTCATGTTTCCAAGTGTATCTTGCTACTCTTTTAAGGTCCCTTCAATTGTCTTTTCCTGTCCTGTCCTTTTAATCCTACCACTCTCTTTTTTGGTAATGGGTGTCAGCTTTTTGACTGAGGTCAGACTAACGATTCGCTTCAGGAAGATTTTTGTCATTGTGCTTCCAAGGAGAGCAAACTGCTTGCAGGAGGCACTGCAATTCGGCCTTTTATTGTCATCACTCCTCAGCACACAGCTGGCCTTCCAAGACCTGACCAGATCAAAGCTGAACTGCACACAAGCCAATCTGACCAAAACCTTAGCTGACTCTTGTGAAAGGCTGAAGTGAAGCTGGTGCAGTGACAGCATCAGAAACACACTCAGATATTTTAAAGTCAATAGAGTTCAGATTTTATAAGCCTGCTTTTTGAACTGCAGGTCCCTTAGCTTCCCCACACCCCCCTGCTCCACCCCAAGTTTTCCACCAGAGCTCAGCTTTGATAAGAAAAGCTTTGGTTTTATACATACTGAATAAAAGCTGAAGTACTCACCACATTTCTCCTCTCCAGCATGAATATTGCGCTGCAGGTATCAGCAAGACACAATCCACAGACTGACAAGATTCCTCTTGACAACACCTTTTAGTTCCTCCTTGAGCTAGAGTTTAAACCCTCTCAACATTTACTACATCAATGTTCAGTTGTGTTAAGGAAGAGGGAGAAGACTTAGTTTATAATATTGAAGAGATAGTTAAAAAGGCAGTTCTGGAAATGTTGATAAGCTTCAATTGGAGACAAATGTCCCTCTACATTGTTTGGTGGATTTTTTTTTTTTTCTGTATTTGTTCAGCTTTGGAGATGGTTGGTCAGTCATATTCCATTCTCATGTGCTTCTTGTAAGATAAAGGCATCACAAAAACTTGCACCTGCTGGTGACATCAGAACTACAATCTGACAACTTTCCAGTAAACCTAAAAGTTACACTCCTACAGGGAAGAGGCAGATTTTTTTTTCTTTTAATTAGACATTAATAGGATTTTTTTTTTTGAAAGGAAATTTAAAGTGAAACATCTGCTCTGCAAAGTAGAAGTTCAGATTATATTTCCCCAGCTGAAACCTCTGTCACTTCTGGAACATTCATTCTAAAATTAGAAAAAAAAGTTATTGCTTCTATTGAAGCTAAATATAAATTAGAAAATGAATTGCATATTTTCTTAAAAACATTCCAAATATACATTTTAAACCCAAAATGCACTCTAAAACAAATGTCTACTAAAAGACACTGTTTTAAGCAAACTGTAGTAACAGCTTTACAAAAGAAATCTGAGGAATGTAGCATATTATTTATAACATGTCAATGCTAAAATCCTAAACAATTCACTTAACACTCTTAATAAGTAGTGTTTTAAATATACATATTTCTTACAAAACAGTTCAGCAATTTCTTATACCACTTACAGTACATAAATATTTGAATAAGAGGTCATAATGGGAGATGCCAGGGTTTATATTTACTCAGATGTTTCAGGTTTAAGTGTTTTACTATAAGGCACAATACTGCTAATCTAAAAGAAAGGAATAAAAACTAATGGTAAACTGAGTCAAAACTCCTCATGTGGAATATCCAAGAGAAGAATTCCAGCATTTCTATGAAAAGGAAAATAAAACCAAACACAAAACCAAGGAAAACCAAACTTTGTATATCCTAAGAAACAGTTTCCATTTGTACATAACAAATCGGGACAGAATGGAAACAGGAGGAAGTAAATTCTTATAAATAGACTAATAAATATATTTTTGTCATTATTAGCCCTTTACCTCTGTTCTACTGAGTTTAAGACTTAAAGAGGTAACCAGTGTGCATATACCTAAGTCTACATGCTCAGCACGTCAAGACCACTGAGCACAAGCTATTACTGCCAAATTCAGTATAAAAAGCTAACAAGATGGAGAAAGTCTTTTCTCTCAGCATCCACTCTGAGTAGAACACATTACAAGATCAAATTAGCATTTGTTACAAGGAAAGTTGCAACTTGCAAGGTTTTCATCACAAAAAAAGGATATGCAACCTATCCATGAAGTTATTTGATTCCTTTAAGGTTAGATTATGTCTTTTCTAAGAACATCCATCTCCAATTACAACAGATCAGAACTTTCAGAACTTTTTAATAGCTGTAGTCTTGTTAAGTGTTCTCCATGTGTACATACTGAATGTAAATAGTGCATCCAAAACATTATCTGTTAGACATTCTACATTGTTTTCACTGCCTAGTCTTCACCTTTGTTACAGCCCTCTGGAACACAATGACATTGTCACAATGCTTACAGAAAAAAGGGTTATTGCATTTTTTTTCCAGGATGAGACATCCAAAGGAGATTTTATAAAATCCTCCTGTGTACAAAATTCTTAGTTATTAGCCCTTTTGGAACACCAGCTAGAAAAGTTTGAAAGGTAAAATAATTTACATTGTTATTTTTTCTGTTAACTAGACAAAAGTCCATACTAATTAAATAAGAAATAACAGTTCTTCAACAGTCTAGTCAAGATCTCTTCCTTGAAGCAGTTCAGTGGGAACTTCCATTAGATAGATGCTCTCCGTGCCGGTTATTACTGACATCCACATCTACAAGTCAACAATTACAAGAAAAATAATGTGTTGATTTACCATTTTAATACCTATTATATGTAACATTAATCCAAACTCTGGCATTTCATAGTAGAATCACAGAATGGTAGGGGTTAGAAGGGACCTCTGGAGAACAGCAAGTCCAAGTCCCCTGCCAGAGCAGGATCACCCAGGGCAGGCTACACATGAACAGATGCAGTCAGGTCTTGAAAGTCTCCAGAGAAGGAGACTCCTCAACCTCTCTGGGCAGCCTGTTCCAGGCTCTGTCACTCTTCACAGTGAAGAAGTTTTTCCTCATGCTGAGGTGAAAGTTCCTGTGTCTCACCTTGTGACCATTACCTCTTGTCCTATCCCAGGGCACCACTGAAAAGAGCCTGGCCCCTTCTACTTGACACCCACCCTTCAGATATTTGTAAATATTAAGATCTCTTCTCAGTCTTCTCTTTTCCGGGCTAAACCGTCTCGGAGCTCTCAGCCTTTCCTCATAAGAGATGTTCCAGTCCATCATATTTATATGCACCCACACTTCTCAAGGGTAAGCCTCCTAAGATACCATTTACATCTCTCTCCCCTCTCACTCTCAAGACAGGTTTTCTCCAGACTGATAGAATTCTCTCAATATCTACCTTCTTGTAGTTTCTGTGTATCAGTAGTGACACAGCTCAGTCCAGGCTGCACTACAGCACTAACACTATGGCTCAGAGAACGGCTCCTTCTCATGCAGTGGGTGGCCTGTCAAGTGATAAATTGTTGCTTACCAAGTAAAGCTGTGGTTTCACCTGCATCCTCCTTCAAGCTGGTGCACTGCAGGACAGACTCGTTAGTGGAGGAAGCTGATAATTCGCTTACTTCATTCCTGTCATCATCTTGTAAAGCAATACTCAGGCTTCCAACTGAAACACTGCCACTTATTGATTCGGGTATTGGAACTTCGAGTACATCTTCAGGGTCCCCCTTAAAAATGAAAATATATTTAACTGACACTTTTTGTCTACCACTAGGCATCAACATTCCTCCATGTTAGCACTCTTTAACCTCACCTTAATGGAAAAAAAGGAGGGTTTTTTTCTCCCCCATTATCTATATGTTCACAAGTAATGTTGAGTAGCATCTATTTTGAGTTATTGTCTGACTGCAAAGAAACAAAGCCAAGCAAAAGAAAAGCCAGTTTTTCAAAGCCATGAGCAGCAACAAGGAGTCAACCCAGCCAGCCTTTTGGATGGAACATTTCCCCACTAAACAACAGCATTGCTAAAGTCTGTTTAGAAGCAAGATCAGCACATACAAAACCTTCAGTGAGCACACCTATTGATCCTTCAGGAGTCTGTGCAAGCCTCTGTTTCTCATGACAGTAGCTGGGCAAGCTTAAGACTTTTTACTGGGATGAGCAAACATTTGACATCAGAACAAACTTCCCTCCTCTGTCTCCAGCCTGTGTTCCAAAAATGCAAATATTCTGGCTCATCACTTGGCAGGAGCAAAACACCTGCAGCACATGCAAAGGAATGTATATCACCTATTGTATAGGATGAGCTATTTCTGATCCATCCTGAAAGTTAATTCAAAGTCCTACAAGCATAATCCTGTTCCTATAATTATATAGACTACCTTCACTAAGCCATTGCCATTGATATACTGACATTATTTATACCTAAGCAAGTACATACTGCAGTACAAGTAGCTATTCTGAGAGCTTCATAAATATTTTTCCTCTCCTTAAACAATTAGCAAAGGCCCACCTTAAGACTGAAGAAATGCTAGGCCAATTCTTTCTTTAGCACCAAAGCAGCATATTTTAAAATGTACTGAATTTTAATAATCTCTAGAACTGCTCCAGTTGAAGGGAAGTTAATACACACATGATACTCATTTCTACATGTGTGGGCAGGGGGTATTAATGATCTCAACTTCTAAAACCTAGGCAGTTAAGTAAGCATAAGCACTGAAATAAGATTAATCAATGCTCTGCCCATTCAGAGATGCTCAACTGCAGTTATCTCCAAGAAACATCATAATGTAGAACCAGACCACTGAAGTCTGCTTTTTACAGAAAAGCCAGGTAATAAGCCTTAGAGCATTCTTCCTGCTTTGAACCTTTAAAAATTTTGAACCACCTGAAGCATTTGTTCTCCATAAGTGACCTGAGCATTCAGCACCTTTGCAGAGGGTTTAGTACTTTTCTAGAAGACTGCACATTCATGTACAGTTATGTCACTCAGCAAGCACACTGCTAAAGAACCTGACTTGCTTTTCTCACTTCTTTTCCTCACATCAGTAAAAAATTCACACCATCGCTCCACAACCTAGATTGAGCAACCTGGACCAGGCTGAAAACCAAGTCAGAAAAAAATATTTCTTTGCTTCAGTAGGACTTGATTGATGCATAAGCAGGACACATTTCCTCCATTCCATTAGGAAAAAAAAAAAAAAAAAAGAAAAAAGGGAACTGGAGTTCTGTATTTAATGTAATTCCATTCAACCTGCTTTCCAACATTCATTTTGCCTAACAGGCAGAGGACATATTGCTGTTGTTTGGGCTTGATATCAGTATCCTTTGCAACAGCATGAATTCAGAGAATAAAAGTGTTCTGGAAGTTCTATTTCAGTTTTCTACCTGTATACAAAAGGATTATCCTCCTGCATCAAATACGAGTTACGTTGGCTCCAAGAATTCAAAGTGAGCAAAAAATAAGCAGCTGACATAATACTGAAGTAACAATAGTTGCTATTTCTAATGACAAAAAGATTGCAACTCTTGGGTGAAGTCTGAATACATAGAAGCTCTTCAACCTGATGTATATATGTTAACATACAAGAGTCCTCAAAACAAAACCAGCAATTCATAACTCTTCCATAGATCTGCCAAGTGTCTGCAGTGAAATAAGAGATGCCAATCAGAATGCAGGTCCCTGAAACCACCAAACACCCCTAGTTTCTGAACATCTCTGGAGAAGAGTAGAAGAGAAGAGAGGAACATTCATGCCTATGGCATTTCAGTGGAACCCAAGACTATCAGCAGTGACCAAGTAACCTACCGCATGTGTCTTCATCTCTCTTTTCTGGTGCTGTCAGAAAGAAATGAGAGCATATCATTTTCTCTACTTAACCAATGTCTGGTGAATGTCTTTAGGAAGGTTCTAAATACTGTCTCATTTACAGGGATAGCACCTGGTCTTATGTGGAAGTACACAAACTTTCAAGATAGAGAAACTATAATTTCTTCCTTTGAATCACAGTTTAAGATCAAATATATTGATCTAGATCTATTAAGTTACATTTTTGCAGCTTGGGAAAATTGCCTCCCCTCTGCTTCAACTTCCTTACTATTGCAGCTGGAGATATAAAAAAAATTGGTTATCACAGAAGATTACAGAGAGGATAAGTTGCTCAATACACTCCTTAAGCTCTTACCCATAAAATTTTCTTGTTTTTCTGTTTCTCACTCAGTTACTCTTGCATCTTTGCCCAGCTACTCCAGTCTCATCAAGGAACAACTGTTCTTATTCTGAACAGTTACATGAAGTCTTGCCTTATGCACTGTACTCCTAGCTTGAAGGTTAAAGAAAGTGTGCAACATACCCAGTATCCCAAAGCTTTGATCACGTCTAGTTTACACATTGGACAAGTTCGGTGGTCCAAAAGCCAGGGGTCAATACATGTCCTATGGAAGATGTGCCTGAAAAGAAAGACCTTTTAGAATGTCTCATCAGACCCACACACTATTCCTCCAAACAATGTGCAAGCTACTACATGAAAAACCCATTCCTTTAGAACCATGATAGTTACATACTGATTGATTTAGCAGGACAGACAGCTCTGGAAGCATCTTCCCTCACACTAGCTTTCTGAAATAAAGCTGTGACTAACCACAGACACATCACAGAGTTACTAGCTCAACAGAATCCAGTTCTAACTTTAAAAAAGCTCTGCTTCACCCCCACTCTTCTCCTAGTTGCTCCTTTCCTGCAAAAATACTAAGTGCTACATCATTTCCCAGTGCCCTTCAAAATTTAACAGGCCATAGAAATGGCTACACTTCAACTCTGCCACCAGAGTTTCAAAGCATTTCCAGAAAGCTCATCATACATTTCTTAGGGAAAACATGCTAAAGAGGAAGGAATTACTATGGCAACTTACTTGCATGGCAGAATTCGGACAGTGTCTTTCAGTTTATAGTTCTCAATGCACACAGCACAGTTTTCCACATCAACATCTAAACCCTAAATAGGGCAAGACATTTAAATGCATTACATCCATATTTCATTACAGAACATGTTTTGTGCAATAGCTAGCTCTTCACAGAATGTAAAATACATACAATGCTTTAGCATTTATAAAATATACTTTCATTTAATTCAAGAATCCATCAAGAGGTGATTTAATCAAGAGATATGGGACACTAAAAGCAACCAAACCTGGATTTTCTCATTTAAATAGCCATATACAGTACCTCAAATATTTGACAAGTTTTAAACATTGTCTTTGCTCACTGAAGCACAGTAAAATTTCAATTGAAAATAACTATGAAAGAAAGAAAATGTAAGAGGTCAGTACAGATAAAAATTCACAGACTGTTGGTCCCAAAAACACAAAGTGCTTAAGCAGGAAGAGATTCTTAGGGTTGAACAGTGCAAAGCCTTTCTTCACCACTTTTACCACAACCCTGATAGCTAGAAGAGCAGTAGAATGCAGTTTGGGATGGTTTTTAAAGCTTCCCTCCACACTCACACCAGACAGTCAAAATGCAGTATTTCTCTACCTCGATTTGTTTCACATATCTTTCCTAATAGGTCTTACTGTTTTCTTGAAGCCATGCTTATAATTCCAAGGCAAATATGATGGAAAATAAATGATTCACTGTTAACTGGGTTGTATAAAACGCAATTATTATAAGAACCAACTTCTTCCCTTTCATCCCTCACAAATAAGTACTTTGTGTTTACTGCTTACTGAAGCATTTCAAATTCATTACCACAAACACTCAAATGAATTAGTACTGCAAGCAAACTTTCAAGTTCAAGGCAAGTTTTTCCTTTCTTTGCATGCTACCAATTTACATAATTAATGCCTTAAATTCCCAAGTAAATCAAATTAGTACTTTTTAAACTTTAAGCAAAGTACTTATAACATATACAATTTTTTTATTCTGTATGAGACAAAATCCAAGCACACCATATGTAGCACATACTCAAATGAGTGTCCATTTTACAATAATCTCATAAGCTTCTCAGCAAAGATCTACATGATAGCAAATACACTTTTAAAATATTGACCTATTTTTAGTTAAATACCTCAACCCCCAGTGAGGTGATAATGAAAGACTGTACCACATCACAATAAATACCCTTTAAATATTCCCTTCAGCCAATTAAAAGAAAAAAGTACATTTACAAAGTAGAGAGGACTATATTTCCAGATAGATTTACATTAGTTCATGAACGTGCCCCTGAGTCAGGAAGTTACATAAATTTTCTGAAAGCCAGATGATTCAATTGATGCCATTTTACGTAAGTTTTGGTTCAATTCTATCTTCCTTTATCTCTGATCTCACCACTGTATGAACATAAGCATGAATATCCCTGTGTTCACAGCTTGAAATACATCACTTTTTAATGGAATTTAGAACACAATTAAAAGTAACAAATACTTGTTAAGTACTAAACATGTTGAATGCATAAAAGGAGAAAAAAAATTCTAACAAAGTTTTGATTTTTTTTTTTTAAATTACAAAATGAGTTTACTAAATTGAAGGCATTCTCTGTAGCATGTGTTGAAACACAGCTTTTAAAGTTCTTACACATAAATGACCTTTCTCACCTCAATCTTATTCATGGATGAAAAAAGCTAATCCTTGTTTTTTATCTCTGAACAAATCAGTCCCTAAGTTAAAACTACTCAAAGATAAGTCAGAGGAAAAAAAAAAAAGCCTATTGAACAGAAGAAATCTAGTTAGAAGCTCATTTAGCATAGAGGATCAGAGCTGCCTGAAACTCCAAATAAAATACTTTTATTTCAGAACACTGGCTTTTTCTACTTCAGGTATTCTAATACAGCTATGATCTTAGGACATACACTGACAGAATTAACTTCTTGAAAACTGTTTTAACAGCTTTATTTTAATACATAGAAATGTATGCCTAAAAAAAAAAGTATGCTTCAGGTAAGTCTATATTGCTCCTTTTCATCAAAAGATGAATCAAGTTTTTCATTTTTTCAAAGCTTTAAATTTCTGTAAGACTACTCAATCGATAAAAAGATGGCTGGTCTTGTAAAAAAACAAAAGATTACATCAGCTCTAAGAACTATGCAATCAATAAGTCCTAGGAAGTATTTTGCAATACACTTGTTGTCTTCAAGTGCTGAAAAGATTAGTGCTTCCTCATCTTTACAGTATGAGCCCTGTAATCTCCTGCAGCATTCCATATAACCAGACAGCGTTTGCAACAAAACAGCCTTGCAGTTCATACATGGTTCCAATTTCACTCTATTTTGTCTTCTAAGCAAAGGCTGTAAAATGAACCTCAAATTGGAAGTCACTGCAATTATGTTGTGAGAACTGTAGCTTACATTCCATAAAGACATGACATACATAAAGCTTTTAAAATCATACAGCAATAACCAAAGCCACAGAACTACCTTTTCTCCACGTTTCACAGTATGTAGCTGAAGCTGGCTGATTGCCTTCTTGGTTTCTTTCCTGTGTCCCTTCAATAAAGAGTTTAAATATTAATAGACAAGTTAGTGTTAAGAGTTACATCTCTAAACTTCTAAATACTTTCCATACTAAGCCTTCTGAAAGAAAAACCAAAATTAATCTCTGGGTAACTATTCTGTTTACAAAATAGCTCCACTTGGCAGATTCACAAGAACTGCCAGTTTGGGCTTCTCGGGGCAGAGCAGCAGACATTACCCATATATGTGCTGGTCTTACAACAACCTTAATGGGTGCAGAGCTGCACAGCCCAAGCTGCCCAGCTGCACAGCCTGGTGTCAAGAGCCTGCATCAAGGACCTTCCTTCACCAGAAAGCTGAAACTAAGGAAGGCTTCAGAGTCAAGCAAAGCTGAACCAACAGCCATATAACCAGACCTTCTAGTTAGGCAAGCCCACGGGACATTTGGCACCAGCTTGAGAGAAGGTGGAATCCTGCTGGGCAGACCAGAGCTGGCCACCAGGTCAAAAGGCTGCTTGTAGCTATTAATACTTCCCCTCGCTTGAACAGTCTCATACATTGTACAAAGCTTTGCACTGAAAGGACACATTATGCAAAGGAGATGACAAGAAAGGCTTAACATACATAAGACACCATACTGGACTTCTATACAGTAGCAGTCCTAATTATGCTTAGAGGGGAAGCAAGAAAAGAAAGCAGTAGTGTATTCCAAGACAAGTGCTAGCTACTGCTCAAAACTGAGAAGCCAAACACTCCCAAAGAACAGATGTTAATCTGCCCAGCAGCAACCCTCACTGATAAAAATACCATAAAGGAAACAAAAACATCATGGCAGCTTTTCTCTTAATAATTACAAAGGCTTATGACCTCAGTGTTGAAAATTTTATTTATTTTATGTGAGTGTGTGTTAAGAAGAATGAGTCTCAAATTCTTTCAGAAATGGACAGAAAACCAGCAGCAGCAGCAGCCTCTTACACCTTCCATAACAGTTCAATGTACAGTCCTTTTTCATCTGCAGCAAGATAGTATTCAAAAGCCTTCCTGCTAAATTGATGGAAGAATAACCCTAAGGTACTCAACTTCACTTAGCTACAAGCTTTTTATCTACACAGCAGCTTGCTTTAAAACGTGGCATACTTAATTCCCAAGTCTTAATTATACTGGAGTGAGTAAACCAAGCAAGGTAAGATTCATCTTAGAAAAGTGACTTTGCTTCCAAAATTCTTTTGAGACCCTTAATGATGTATCTTGACTAAGTTCTTCACAACATTTTCAAACTTAGAATAGTTCTGCAAATTCATTTTCAACAACCATTTAAAAATAATTGAAAAATAGGCATAACCTTCCAATACTAGACAATTTCATTAATTAAGTGTTTAGATGACAAGCCCAACAGCAAAATCTATTAAGTCTTTGCTATGTATTTTTTGGGAAATGTTATGATCACCCTAAAAAATGCTCTTAAAATTATTCATAAAGCATGTGAACTTCCCTAACACGAGCTACCCTAAAGCCAACAGGAAGAAGCAACTTTCCTCACCAAACAATTGTTAAAACACAGTAACACACCCATTTTCTAGATGTCTCAAAAAAATTGTTTTCTTTAAAGTATTCTCAGAATGCAAGTTTTCAGAGTTAAAACCTAGCAGAGACTGTGGGGAAAGCAACATTTTAAGGTAACTGCAAGTAAAACCAGTACAGAAATACTATGCGTTAGCCTCAGTCACTTAAAAGAAATACAGTATTTTCCTAGAGATCTTCTTTAAGTCCTAACCAGTGCTCAGATTCCTGAAGGCAAACAATTCCCTTCTCTCCTTCCCCAAAGCTAGAATTTACATGTTCAAGCAGGCAGGGGAAGTCCCTGTGATAAGCAGTCATCTGAAACTTTTTTCTGTTGTTGTTCTCAGCTGCAAACAAAAACAAACAAACAAAAGATAACTCCTTGCAAAGAAAAGCAATTGGCACTTTCTATTTCATTGTTAGTTGAGAACTATGGTAGAGTTGCTGCTGACCACTGAAGGGACCCAACCTGTCTGCAAGAATTGAAAAGCACTGGTAAGTGCCACCCTAAAATATTTTCAAACCTCAATTGGTTTAGCTCCTCAACAACTCCATGTTAAGTTGCTCTCGAGTGCAGGTGTTTGAGCCAGACAGGCTACAGAGGTCCCTTCCAGCCTAAATTATTCTATGACAAAGTACTTCCCTCAGGGGGGAAAAAAAAGTAAAGCTGCCTTTTAACCTGTCCAAGAATGGGGCTGTGTATGAGGCAAATAAGGAGAAAACTTAGTCCTTCCTGATCTTCCCAGTGCTCCCACTGCTCTCAGCACCTGGGGTAGTCCAAGAGAGCTGAATCTTACCTACCACCCATGCTCCCAGTCTGCTGCAATGTGGCACTCTACAGAGGAATGGTAGGATTACAGGTATTGAAAGTAGTTTTTATAATGCTTTAGACAAACATAAAAAAAAAAACAAACTAGCCCTAACTACTTGTGGATAATAAAACAATTTACCACAGTTCCTTTCCATTGGAGAAAAAAAGTCTGGTTAGGGAAGTTAGCACATTCAGGATGAAAATTACTGAAGAATTGAAATAATTTTATGTCAAAGGAAGGAAGCTAAGCTGGGTGACAAATCACACAATAAACTGCCTTTACTCAGTTGTTGACAGACACCTAAACATATTTCCAACTACTACATAAAGTATCTAATAATTACAAGCAGCCAAACTTGTGATGACAATTAGCACATTGCTTATTAGCCTCATTAACCACTACTGATTAGCATTCACAGACAGTAAAGTAGCAGGATGTCACAGATCTTCAAGAATTATTCCATTCAAAAAGAATTAAAAATTGATTTGCCATGAAAAGACAGAAATACTCTAAAATCATCTCCAGTTACCTGGTTTCCAAATTGTGATCCTGTGTACAGGAAACGTTGTATATAGTAAAAGATGAGCCAAGCAAGTGATATAATCATCATGGTGATGAAGGCAATGGCTACAAACACAACTGACTGGCCACTGATGTATTCCTGCACGTGTCGTGTGCCAACAACAATGGTCATTTTCACTGGAATCCCTCTTCTTACTGGCTCCAATATCTCTATTCCCTTTGGATAGCCAACCATTATCACCACTGTATTTCCTGTTCCTGTTGGAGGGGGAGGGAAAAAAGAAAAGTCAGTCATCACAGTACAGATTTAGGCATTCTGGCTTGGTAATTTATGCCTCTTCAGTTGGTTTCTCTCAGGCACTGCAGACTTGTTATAAACTTTACTAATACGGAACAATTTACTTTATGAAACTCTCAAACACAAGATAAACTTCAGCAGATGAATCTTTACTGCTCAAGACTATTTCTCTCATTCCACACACTGAAGTAGGATATGGATGCCATGTAAAAGAAAAACAAGTTATATACAACTCATCTTCAAGGCTGCTGAAGTTTTAACAGGCAACTCAGGAACAGCTGGCCTTTTATTTGTCAGTGTGAGAATTTTAGCTGCAGATGGAGAATACCAGAAAGAGAGTCACAATCAATTAAAGTTTGAATCAGAATCCACAGCACAATTACGCTAGAGATGTGAACAAAGGAAGAAAAAAAGATTCAGACATTTAATATTAAATTAAATGAAACACTGAAATACTTCAAGATTCTTCAATACATTCAAAATGTAATGAGACTTCAGGACAAGGACTTGCCAATAAATACTTTAGGACTCTTGGGAGCATACAATCCAAGGATTTTCCTATTATACTAAAACTCAGAAGCACTCAATCAACCCACATAAAAAACACCTAATACCAAAAATAAAAGAAAATTAACTTTTAAGTACCATACAGCCACCCAAACCAGTCAGATATTTTCAGGACATTAGCAGAAAACAAAGGCCCTCTGTGACTAGAGTTATACTCTATTTTGTCTGGAAGCATCTCCAGTATTGTCTCAAACATCTAACAGAAATTATTAGAAAATACATTACAAACAAATGTACTTGTTAAAAAGGTCATCTTTTCACTGGTCTATACCTTTTTTTATTTGAATATTTCTCATTTTGTACGTACCAACAATGCCATATACCCTTGGTAAGCCATGGCTTTATTGCTCACTTTGTGAGTGAAACCAAGCCTCATTTGGAGGAAAATTAGAGGAAAGAAAGAAAAGAAGGGGCTTCCTGGCCAGAAAGCTAAAGCTGCAATGTCATAGATCCCTTTTTAGATTCACAAGATTACCTACCTGCTACAAGACCTCCCATGGAAGATGTAAAGCCTTTTTCTCTCCCAGTTGTGTTAGATTCCCCACTGAGAAGCCACGTCAAAATAAATGGTTGCCCAATTTATAACATTACAGCAAGTGGGGATTTTCAAAACTCAAAGCAGCATTCCAGACCCACCCACCTCTCTGCCTACTAAGACAAGGAGTTCTTTGCCTGAAATATTTCAAACTCATTTAGTTGAAATAGTTCTGGCTATGACACCTTGTCAATCTGGCCATTCCACTACCATGCCAAGAAGAATTTGCAGAAGTATCACTTCTCTACAGAGCAGCTCCTCCCTCCATAAGGTGCAGATGGTCTGTTACAGATGAAAGCCTAAAGGTTCCAGTTAGTAGAATAACCCTCCAATCTAAATGCCATTTACCCTTTTTTTTTTTCAGCTTCACTTTACACAACCACCCCACTTCTGGCCACCACCTGTAAGAACCATTATATCCATCTGCCAGCAAGAGAAAGTATTTTCCAAACACAGATACATTTCTGGAGTTTTGAGGATAGTGCAGAGAGGCAGACCAAGAAAAAGATGCTACTGGGGAGAGAAGCTCCACTTGCCAGCAGCACCTACCCAGCTCCCAGCACATGTTGCCTTGCCTGCTGGGTGCACTGGGAGACAAAGCAGCAAAGGTGAAGACAGAGGACAAATCCACAAGCAACTAGGCTCTACTCAATTAGTTCTACTCACTAACAACATGCTGACCCACACAACACCACAAGCCCAAACACAATAAAAATTGGATAATTAATATTATTCTTCTCTCTGAAGCAGCATGAAAGTATAACCAGAGACATGAATCTTGCAGAGAAGAGTGTGTGAAGCCCTCCTTGCTTTGTGACTCTATACAACCCTGCAGGGAGGGAGCTAACAAGAGAAGGTGGTAAAGCAGTAGAAATTTCTCACATTGCTGAGCATTGTTATTCACACACCTACAGCAGGAGATTAGGTCCCATGTCCTTAATCCAACAGGAGAGGTGTCTAAGGATGGCTAGTGAAATATACAGGAGTGCTGGAAAGATTTATGTTGTTTCATTCAGGCGTGGGAAGTTAAGATTAGAGGCAGTCTGGATTTTCAGTCAATAAAGGTTCCCTCCTCAGTCCCAAAAACCTGAGTCAATTTTTAATCCTGCTATCTAGTTCTCTGTATGATTGCTGAGAAGTGTTTAAAAACCCCACAACAACCAGTTATGCCTTTCTCTGTTTTTATCCAACTATCAACCAGTTATTTCCTTGAAATGGAAGTCAGGATGCTTTTGTGCAGTGGCTGCTAAACTCTGACAACTTCCAGCTTTAGCACTAACACAAGTATGCCATTCATTTTTAAATAAGCACCCACTAAAATTATCATAATTTTTAAAACTTGGTGATGAACCTGCCATTAAAAATACATCCAACTAAACATGATGGCCTTGAAGGTCATGAGATAAAAAGAAAAAAAATATTTCAATCCACTACTATAAAAGAAACAAGAACAGTCTCAGAAGCAGTTGCCCTGAGCAGCCTGGAAGATTTAGGGGGTTTAACTCATTCCTCACTAATTTCAAACTTCTGTTCTGAAATGCATCGTTCAAAGAGTGAGAAGCTGTTGAGTCATTCCACCACCTTCAGCTGCAACACACTCAAATACCTCAAATCACATCTATAGGAAAACTCTTCAGTGTCAGATACACATATCTATCTGTCTGAGAGCAAGGATTGCCAGATTTACCTTTCTGTAGCCTTCTAATTTAGTAATAACCATATTTTTACTCTGCTGGAGTAAATTTTTTTCCAGGTTTGACACTTCAGTGGAAACAGGAAGATATGGTATCTAGCATGTGGGGTTTTTTAACAGCATCCAAATAAAGCAGTGAGATCCTTAGGATACCTGGAAAGAAGGGCAAATTTGGATTTCTCAAGGTGTCAGTGTGCTATGGTCAGTTTTACTGCTAGTATTGTTAGTCTTCTCTTGCAAAAGGAAACCAGCACTCTCCTGGTGAGGAAGAAAGCAGTACAGATACAGACCTTGATTCCAGGCATCCCAAACTATCACACTGATTCTCATTCATGCCTACAGATAAAGGTAATTTTCTATCATTTAGAAAATAAATGCAGATATACTCTAGATTTTCTCCTTCTAAGAAGCACCAGAAAGCTTCCAGACTTTGAGCATCTTGGTAAAAATATCTGAAGGCAAACCTTTGATCTCTAAGCACAGGCACCCTGCTAATATTTCCAACATTAACACTGAATGTTCTCTCTAGCTCCTGGTCCAAATGAATGTCTCTGACCTTTACCAAATGCCCAACAGTAGGCTAACAATCTGACCACAAGCTTCATCTTAACCACCTTGCCCAACCTCATACAGTCACTTGTCTGAGTTAAGCAAGCCACAGACTTTAGTTCTGTCAGTAGGATGGTATCAAAAGCAGCAGTAATACAGAAGTTATGCACCACTTGAGAATCTCAAGTAGTTCTGTAAGCAATACAGCAAAGAACTGAACTATATGCCAAAACAACCCTAACACTGCCACTCTGGAGCAGGAAAGAGCCTATTGAATCATGGATACAAGTAATTCACATCCATTTTGTTCAATACACATAAAAAACCCAAACAAACAAACACAAAACAACAAAAACAACCAAACAACCCACAACAGCACCACCAAAGACAAACCAACAAACCATGTCAAGGAAGGCAAGAACTACTTGAGTGCATTTTGGAAAAGCTGCACCAAATCAAAGACCATTTTCTTTACTTAGCCAAAGTTACATACTTAAGCTAAGTCCCAAGCTTCCCTTAAAACCCACAAGCCATGCACTAAAACTCCACTCCAGATCTGTCCTCAAATGACTGTGGCCAATGCCCTTTCCTCCACAACACTCTGTGGCTGTCAAGTACAATGAAGAATATCTTTTTACTCAAGTGAGGTTGTCTCTGAAAGCACCAAAAAAAACCATCAGAAACAACAGCATACACTTCACACTCACACACTGTAAAGTTCAAAAGACAGGTTTTTCAATAGATTGAAAACTTTGAGATCAGAAAGTTA